>JAGXOD010000256.1:0-34862 GCA_020368025.1 Brachyhypopomus occidentalis | reverse complement strand
AGTCACAGGCATACATAACACTGTACCTGTATGTGTGGTCAGAATGTCTACATCACAGATGTCATGGGGTGCACCAGTGGTTCAACCAGCAAATGCTACTGGGACTAGAGGCGTCTCCTCGGTACCTGTCCCTCATTTTAAAATGACAAATATTCAATCAACACCATGCAGGACGCCCAAAATCAGCCACCCACACTATTGATAATAACCATAAGTCAAACTTTCCCCAGGACCCCAAGTGCAGATTCCCATTGTTAGAAACTCTGAATATCTGATCATTTTGAGTTGGGTCCTGTATACACACGACCGCACACACACAAACAGGATCAAAGATGTTTAATTTCACACTACATTGCCACAACATATAGTAAAACCTGAATTAATAACCTTTTAAGATGTGAACAATGCAGACATGTTTGCTTTGACCTTTATAATGAGTTGATTCCCATGATGGAACAATTCTCTTAATAATGAAGTTTGATCACAACGCTGAGATTCATAATACTAAACAGAACATAAACTGGAAGATAACAAACAGGTAGAGTTTACACAGTCACAAGAAAAGATCCACAAGGTCTAATGTTTATTACAGCTGAACACACACTGAACTTAAAGTGAACCCTAACCTCACTAAATTGACCCTTTCAGCTCTTTTAATACAGACTTCTTTAAGAAGCATTTATCTCAGGTTCACCAGCCACGTACTGATATTTTAGGGTTTAGTGTTACTCAGTGCACATTGTTTTTAGGTATTAAATGGTAACTCAGATGTTGCTGTGACAACAATCAGGAGAAGAACTACATTTGAATAAGAAATTTACTTACGCACAAAATGGTTTACATAATGCAAAATGAAATGAATGGCGTGAGATTGGATGAGGATGCCAATGTAACTACACAGGAGGGACCTCAGATGTTAAATTGAAGGAGAAAAGGAAAGAAGTTAGGGAGAAAATGGGTAGGTCATGTTTCAAGAGGCCTCATCTCTGAAAATGTTATAACCAAAATAGCACAAAAAAGAGTTACAGAAGTGTTTATGAGATTTACCAACAATCACAGATGAACACAAGCATCTCCTGATGATGGACTCATGAACATTAACCTTAGCCAACATGCAAGGTGTTTTATTGCTTAGAAGGTATCGGGTTCATTTGCGACCTTGTGGACCATAACACACTTTGCTCTTAGTGTGATTAGTTAGTCTGCCACTCCGGGGCAGAGTAATAACGGTTTTGAGTTTCGTCCATTTGTACACAATCTGTCTGGCTGTGGATTGGTGTCCAAATGCTTTAGTGATGGTTTTGTAACTTTCCAGACTGATGAAGTTCAACTTTTCCTCTAAAGTCTTTATAACCCACCTGTTTTCTGTGCCATGATTCTTTCACAAACATGTTTTGAAGATGAGACTCTGCTAGATCCCTGTTCTGTAAATAGATGCACATTCTCACTTGATTGTCATCCCACATCCCATTGATTGAACAGCTGACTCAAATTTCATGTGCTAATCCCAAAGATTCACATACTTTTGCCACATATTTGACATATTAGATCATTCTCCTCAATAGATAAATGATTTTGGAGTCTAATATTTTTTGTTTGATTTGGTTTATGTACTAAAAGTACTTTATGTACTTTTAGGACTTGTGTGAAAGTCTTCTAGATTTAAAGTTTTAGATAACATTTATACAGAAGTATAAACTTCTAAAGGGTTCACAACTTTCAAGCAGAACCGTTTGAGCGATCACAAAATGGCTGCTTTATCTTCTGACAGAGACAAATACGAATGCCACGAGAACTCTAAATTGCTATCTACCCATTTGAAGACATTACCCCTTAGTGGTGCACATACACTCAACTGAAGAACCTTTCACTAATAACATTAATTAATGTTATTAATGGTCACAGATGTATATGAGTGAAGTGACAGGTGTGGATGTGGGACAATGCTGTTGCCTTTTCTATCCACACACTTTTGTCAGGCTGAGATTTCACACACCCTTCACACATGCTTGTTAAAGACTGCATTCTGTGATTGTTTTACCTCTGGGATATAGACTAATCACATTTTCCATAGCAAACCTGTCCACACCTCCTCCTGTATACACATGTCCGCATGTAACGGGTTACGGTGAGCAGCGGGAGGCGTAGGTCGTTGAGAAAGTTCTTTATTTTCCATGCTTTATATAAATAACAAAAGGACTCAGGCGTATAGCAATGCAAATTAAATATAAAGGCAGTGGAAGTCTCCTTGGGTCCGGTGCTGTCCAACTCCAGGAAGATAGAACGGGCGTCGTCGCAGGCGATCTCTCTTGCTCCTCTAATGTGCAGCACCGGACGACCGAACCTGTGGGCTTAAATACCACATGTGCTCAACATAAACAGGTGTTCAATATTCGGGTGATTGGGAACGGAGGAGGGGTCTGGAGTGAGAAGGGGTGCGCCTGAGTGTATGTGAGGTGCGTCTAAATACACGGGGTCGTGCGTGCGCCCTCTGGCGGGCTCCCTGCCCAGCTCCCGTGACACCGCATACACGGACGCACACATGCAACCAAGATCAAAGATAATTCATTTCACGCTACATTGTTAAACAAAAAGTACAAAACCAGGAAGCAAAAGCAAAAGATGATTCAGTATGATAACACTTTGCTTATATGAGTGTAACGCCTGGGGGGTCAGTGAGCAATGAGGCGGACAAATGCACTGAGCAGAGCGAGGTTTATTAAGGGCAGATCCATAATCAGAGTCGGGGACTACATTTGAATAAGAAATTTACTTACATGGTTAAACAGCACAAAATTGTTTACATAATACAAAATGATATGAATGGCGTCAGAGCACACAGAAAGACACAGGGGAGAAGGACTGGTTTAAAATAAGGAACTATGAAAGTGAATTGATGAACTAGTCAGAAGTGTGAGAGGGTGGAGCTCTGAGGACATGGACTCCAAGGACACAGGTGTTGAATAGAACAGGAGGAGCCATCTGAAGAAACTGTAACGCCGCGAACGGCGTGGAGTTAGGGAGCGGACACAGACGTTGAGGAGAGCGAGATTTATTGAAGGGCATTCCATAATCGTAGTCAAAGAAACAGGCTTGGGTCAAATCCGAAAGGCTGTCAGGTTTGTACAGAGAACGACGACGCATAGTGAGACAGCACAAAAGTAAGTGAAAGAACTAAGGCTGAAATAAATCACGAGAGAGACACACGAACACTAATGAATATATACACGAAACAGCGAAACACTAAACAGAGTAGAACAGAATGAAAACAGGAACACGCGAGCTGAATCTACACGCAAGCACTAATCGCAAACACAGAGAAAACGAGAGCACGTATCAAACCCAGCACACGAAAAACAGAACAAAATCACCAGCAACCCCCAAGACAAAAGACAGGCATTATAAACGCTAAAACAAACTGAAAACACCTGAGAAACAGTAACAAGGGGCGTGGTTACAAATACACAGGAGGGACAAGGAAACACATGGCTGACAAAAACAAACACAGACGGGGAATCACAGGAGGAGGAGGGGCCAGGCGTGACAGAACCCCCCCCCAAAGGCGCATCGCACCTGAGTGCGCCCAAAACAGACACCCAAAACCCCCACAAAAACAAAAGGCAGCCAGTGAGAGCCAAAACCAAAAAAAAGACAACACTAGAAAACACCAGCAACGAACGAGGTCGAGGGAAACACAGGAGGACGAGGAAGGCGGAGCCCCAACACGGCCCAGGCCACCGGCAGGGGAACTGGTACCCACACAGGAACACAGATGGGCACTGTAACAGAAACAGACACGGGAACAGAAACCACAATACGAGCAAACACAACACCAGGTACACAAGAGGGCAAAAACAACGAATGAGGGTAACCAAACGCGGACCGGGACCGCGGCGCGCAGCAAGGCGACTAAAGCGGGCTCGGATCCACCGGAGACGCCGCAAAAATCGTCCAGGTGCGGCAAGTTCGTGGGTCGCCGGAGCGCCGCATCCCTCGGGGTCGCAGGAAACATAGAAGACCCCTCTGGGGCTCAGGAGACGCAGAGGACTCCCTCAGGGTCCCAGGAGACGTGAAAGCCCCCCTTGGTCTCGAAGAAGACCCCCACTGGGTCGCAGGAAACTTGGAAGACCCCCTCTGGGTCTGGGTCTGGGTCTCAGGAGACGAAGACGACCCCCTCTGGGTCGCAGGAGACGAAGACGACCCCCTCTGGGTCGCAGGAGACGAAGACGACCCCCTCTGGGTCGCAGGAAACTTGGAAGACCCCCTCTGGGTCTCAGGAAACTTGGAAGACCCCCTCGGAGCCGCAGTAGACGAAGACGACCCCCTCTGGGTCGCAGGAAACTTGGAAGACCCCCTCTGGGTCGCAGGAGACGAAGACGACCCCCTCTGGGTCGCAGGAGACGAAGACGACCCCCTCTGGGTCGCAGGAAACGAAGACGACCCCCTCTGGGTCGCAGGAAACTTGGAAGACCCCCTCTGGGTCGCAGGAAACTTGGAAGACCCCCTCGGAGTCGCAGGAGACGAAGACGACCCCCTCTGGGTCGCAGGAGACGAAGACGACCCCCTCTGGGTCGCAGGAGACGAAGACGACCCCCTCTGGGTCGCAGGAAACTTGGAAGACCCCCTCTGGGTCGCAGGAGACGTCGAAGAACCGCCCTGAGTCTCGGGAGACATAAGAGCCCCCTTCAGGATCGTGGAAGACGCTGAAGCCTCCGTCTGGGTTGCGGCGGACGCTGAAGACTCAGTCTGGGTTGCGGCGGACGCTGAAGACTCAGTCTGGGTTGCGGCGGACGCGGAGGACCCACTCTGGGTTGCGGCCGACGCGGAGGACCCACTCTGGGTTGCGGCCGACGCGGAGGACCCACTCTGGGTTGCGGCCGACGCGGAGGACCCACTCTGGGTTGCGGCCGACGCGGAGGACCCACTCTGGGTTGCTGCCGGTCTCTCCTGGGTATCCGATAAGCTGGCTGGCCTCACCTGGGCCGCCAGTACGCTAGCTGGCCCCCCTTGGGCCACCGGTACGCTAGCTGGCCTCTCCTGGGCCTCCGGCGCTAGCTGGCCACTCCCGGGCCTCCGGCACGCTAGCTGGCCTCTCCTGGGCCTCCGGTACGCTAGCTGGCCTCTCCTGGGCCTCCGGTACGCTAGCTGGCCTCTCCTGGGCCTCCGGTACGCTAGCTGGCCTCTCCTGGGCCTCCGGAACGCTAGCTGGCCTCTCCTGGGCCTCCGGCACGCTAGCTGGCCTCTCCTGGGCATCCGGTACGCTAGCTGGCCTCTCCTGGCCCTCCGGTACGCTAGCTGGCCTCTCCTGGGCCTCCGGTAAGCTAGCTGGCCTCTCCTGGGCCTCCGGTACGCTAGCTGGCCCCTCCTGGGCCTCCAGAACGCTAGCATTGCCCCCCCCCCCAAAAAATTTTTAGGGGGTTTCCCCTTCCGGATCGGGGAGCCCGTTGTGCCCTTCTCCAGGGTCGTTGGGTAGGGCGCCATAGCCACACAGGCCACCTGGAAGATGGGTGTCGTGGTGACCTCCGGGGGCGCCGTGGAGCCCTGGGCGACCTCTGGGGGAGCTGCGGTAGCGTGGTTCGATACCGAGACGGTGTTTTGGTCTCCGGAGCCTGGTCGAACCTGGAAGAACACACAGACACACCTGCCTCTCGGTTGCTCTCTTTGCGCCGTCTCCGCCTCGTCCGAGGCACCGGGAGCTCGCAATGGCTTTTGAGAGCCAACCGAGAGCCGAGCCGAAGCTCGTCTGCATATTCATTCCGGCGCTTACTTGGGAGCTCGTCGACGAAAACAGTCGGAATACATAGTGACTGTACCTCATCCGGAGATCGACGAGTCTCCCTTGTTCCCGCAGCGCCGGGGGTGTTCTTTTCTCTGGCTCGCTCGCGCTGTGACACAGGAGACTGAAACTGCGTGAAAGCAGCGAAGATCTCGTCACAGCGACCAAACTCACCAGAGTCTCGCTCCCTCGCTGTGTCCATGTTTGGCTGGTGATTCTGTAACGCCCTGAACGGCGTGGAGTTAGGGAGCGGACACAGACGTTGAGGAGAGCGAGATTTATTGAAGGGCATTCCATAATCGTAGTCAAAGAAACAGGCTTGGGTCAAATCCGAAAGGCTGTCAGGTTTGTACAGAGAACGACGACGCATAGTGAGACAGCACAAAAGTAAGCGAAAAAGAACTAAGGCTGAAATAAATCACGAGAGAGACACGAACACTAATGAATATATACACGAAACAGCGAAACACTAAACAGAGTAGAACAGAATGAAAACAGGAACACGCGAGCTGAATCTACACGCAAGCACTAATCGCAAACACAGAGAAAACGAGAGCACGTATCAAACCCAGCACACGAAAAACAGAACAAAATCACCAGCAACCCCCAAGACAAAAGACAGGCATTATAAACGCTAAAACAAACTGAAAACACCTGAGAAACAGTAACAAGGGGCGTGGTTACAAATACACAGGAGGGACAAGGAAACACATGGCTGACAAAAACAAACACAGACGGGGAATCACAGGAGGAGGAGGGGCCAGGCGTGACAGAAACAGCTTAATTAAAGAAACAATACATATACTGGCACACACAATAATTACTTTTGTTTGGTCAATACCTTCTTAATGCAATGTTTTATTATAAAACATGAGAAATAAATGGGAACAATGCAGATATGCATGCGGTTTGTGAATTTAATGCAAGCACACACACACAGATTCTAGTTCAAGTTCCTCAGTATTGTGATGGGCAGAGAGTGCGAACTGAAAGGAAGCGATCACACCAAGTCTCAGGGAAATAGAAGGGTACAATGAATAAAGTGCGCAAGCCAAAAACCCATGAACTGTCCCAAATTAAGGAAACAATAACCAGCAGTCAACTGGTACAAGGAAAAAACATATATAGACAGACAAACGACCTTCAGGTGAGGGTGTTAATAGGCCCCGCCCCCCTGAGGGTCTAACACAACAACAACAGGACAACTGCCACTGTGAAGGAGGCGACCGGCAGGGGGAGCCTCCCTCACCGTGACAAGTATGATGATTCAGGGCCCACACAGGGGCAGGGGCCCACACAGGGGCCCACACAGGGGCAGGGGCCCACACAGGGCCCACACAGGGGCAGGGGCCCACACAGGGGCCCACACAGGGCCCACACAGGGTCCACACAGGGCCCACACAGGGGCAGGGGCCCACACAGGGGCCCACACAGGGGCAGGGGCCCACACAGGGGCCACACAGGGGCAGGGGCCCACACAGGGGCCCACACAGGGGCAGGGGCCCACACAGGTGCCCACACAGGGCCCACACAGGGGCAGCGGCCCACACAGGGGCCCACACAGGGCCCACACAGGGCCCACACAGGGTCAGGGGCCCACACAGGCCCACACAGGGCCCACACAGGGGCCACACAGGGGCCACACAGGGGCAGGGGCCCACACAGGGGCCCACACAGGGCCCACACAGGGGCAGGGGCCCACACAGGTCCACACAGGGCCCACACAGAGCCCATTCATCTATTACTAAAAGAAGAACCATAAGCAAAAATGCTAATAATATATTTATACTTTAGTGTACAAAAAATAATATAACAGTTATGCTGTAATAAAAACGAGTGGTAGCCACTGATTAAATACTGCAGACTTTGTGCAGTGTGAAGAGAGAAAACTAAAATATTCATAAAGACAGACATGCATGAAGGTTATTTCTTCAATTAGATTGGAGGTTTGAAACTAAATTAAGCTGTTTTATTTTAGGGGTTTAGTGAGGACGGGTCATTTTTAACCCTTAGGACACGGGGTGCATAGAGAATATTAAGACAACACGAGGGTTAAGTACTGTTGACACTGTTCGACTCCTGAGTTATGATGACAGCAACACCAACATGACACCAGATGACACCCAAATACACCTCCGTAACTGGAAAGACTGGTTGGTCTGTTCTTATGCAAATTCAGAGCTGATGGACACTATAAATGTGATGGCTTCAGTCTGTGTCATGTGTTTCATTTCCTGAGCGTGTGGGCAGAACTTTGAAAGCAGTAGGAGAACAATGGCAGAGGCAATAGCCCAGAAGGAAATAACCCAGAAGGTAAGATGATGAAAACCACTGACTGAATGCAAGGTGATGTGAACCACTGACTGAATGCAAGGTGATGTGAACCACTGACTGAACGTAAGGTGATGTGAACCACTGATTGAAGATTGAAAAAAATGCTAATCTGCTAATTCTAATTGTGTTATTATATTGGATATAACATTGGTCAGATCTGAGGTTGTGAATTTTCTACCACCCAAAAAAATCTGGCCAGATGTGGTCTGTCAGAAACCAATGCCAACAATTGTGCATTATTTTGCACACATGGTTTAGGGACTGTTTCCTTTGTAATTCTTAAACTCTCCTTAAAGTAGCCCATGTTGAAACTCACCAGTGTAGAGCCAGTTCCACTGCAGAAGTTTAAATAAGACCTTTTCCTTAATTTTGATGAAAGAGTTGCACCTTTTCTTGTCATCTCAACATGCTGTGGATGGATATTTCTTTGACACCCTGAGGACTTCTGCTAGGGTTGCTGTGTCTCACTCTGCTGCCAATTGTGTTTAAGCAGTTGTCTTTGGTTTGTCATCTTTGTCTCAAAAGGTCTTGTCTTGAGCATTGGTTTGCACAGTGTGCTGGGTGGTGTATATTGGTGCAGCAAAAGATGTTGGCTGGTTTCTTTGCCACCCTGCCACCATTTCTGCTAGACCTGACCTGTCTCACTCTGACCTGTCATGATTCTAATGAAGTGAGTGTTGAGTGTGTATGTCTATAGAGACTCTTTATTGATGCAGGCCTTCAAGGTCTTCAATGATCCCATCCATGGTCACATTGAACTGCATCCTCTGCTGGTGAAGATCATCGATACTCCACACTTTCAGCGCTTAAGAAACATAAAGCAACTTGGAGGAGGATATTATGTCTTTCCAGGAGCTTCCCACAACCGCTTTGAACACTGTATTGGGTAAGAAATATACTCTCACTAATATTGATATAGGAGATGACTGATTTCACCATGTGAAAACTTTACCGGTAGTGACATTTCTGTTTGCAGTGTGTGTCATCTGGCAGGGAAACTTGTAAAAAGTCTGAAAACCCAGAAAAATTTGGGTATTACTGAAACTGATGAACTATGCGTACAAATTGCTGGACTGTGTCATGACCTTGGTGAGCTATTTAATGTCTATGCAGAAACCCCTCACTGTGACATATATGTATATATATATATATATATATATATATATATATATATATATATTATGGTGTGTATGTATGTATACACAGTATATATGCATATACATACATATACTACATATACTACATGTGTTCATATCTAAACATAAACATAAATAAACAATAAAGTAGGTGGGGACTTGAGTCTATTTGAACATTGATTTTTGATATTTTTATTCAAAATGACCATTTAGAACACTTAATCCAGACAGGTTGTATATTTCTCGTTTAAGGTCATGGTCCATTCTCTCATTTGTTTGAGGTATTTATGAATGAACCAAAAATGGAATCTAAGCAGCCAAATCAAAAGTGGAAGGTACAGCATTAACAATTGTATCTAATTATAAACCTAAGTAAATGCTTTTAGTATTTTAGAATGACATTTTTCTCATTTATTTTGAAAAATGACATCTTAGAGTATGTGAAAATTATTCAACTGTTGTTTATATTCTTAAATATGTTTTGTTTTTCCTGAACATTGCTAGCCATTCCTCTGTAATGTGGGGAATTATTTACATATGGTCATATGTTGACTAAAAAAATGAAACAAAAATATAAAAATATAAAACCTTTCCACCTATTTAATTTAATTTTTCACCTATTATCACCTTTGTTTTCCCACTGAGATAGCATGAAGAGCAAGCATGCAAAATGTTTGATGACCTGATAAAAGACAAGGAAGTTGATAAGGAAATTAAAAAATATGGAATTATATCCAAGATCACATTCATCAAGGAACTGATCCGTGGAAAAAAAGATTCTACGGTATGCACTTGTATGAAAAATTACTTTTTATGAATTATATTAGTTTTTTCCAGCTGCTAACACACTAAAATGACCTGCTTAACAGAAATATTTTAACTGACACACAGAGAGCACAACCTCTTCTCAAGTCTCCAAAACTCTAAACACATTTCGTGTTTTACACACATTTTGCAATTTAAAATGGCACTTTTTAAAACACACTGAACACGGTTCTCTGCAAAAGACACAACAATCTGACATAAAGTCACATGTTTGCCATTTTAAAACACTGCCATTGAAAATGACAACACATGAACTAAATTGCCAATACATGAGTCACCTGGCCAAATACCTCAGTGCTAAATTGTTAGCACTTCAATCAGGAAGTAAAACACTATAAAAAGACCCCCAGGTGAGCACCTTATTTTACAACAACAATGGAAGATGTTGCAGAGAGAGGAAGAAGGAGGGTGAGAATGAGAGGAGGAGGAACAGTTGGAGGTAGAGGTAGAGGTAGAGCTGGTAGATGATTTCATGGCCAAAGAAGACAACAACTGTCAAATGAAATCAGAGCAATCTTAGTTGATCATGTCATCAACCATGGGCTGACAATGCAAGAGGCTGGACAGAGAGTGCAGCCCAACTTGAGCCACTTTACAGTCAATGTAATTTTACTGTCACCTCTGTCATCCGGACATTTAGACTAGGGAACAGGCATGTGATGATATTGATGTGGGTACGATTCAGGGATGGATAAGGCACTCAAGGTGCTTCTTCCCTCAATGTCTGGCAAGGGAAGATATTGCCTGTGATGTGGACGAGGCAAAATTGTGTCTTAGCAGATGGAAAAAACTGTAAATCGCAGGATATCAAAACCATTGAGGAATTCCAAGGATTCCAAGGTATACACTTGTCAGGACTGATGACACTTCCCCATCTCACCACCAGATGTCCTCATCTCATCTCCATAATTCATTTGTTTACTATCCCCACTGATTCCTTTACCCTATTTTAGCCAGTTTGTTCTGTGTTCTGAGAGTGTGACAAGTAGTTTTCCTAGTGTACTAGTCTTACCTGTGTAACGTTTATCCTTTGCCTTCTGGTTTTTGCCCCTGCCTGGTTTGTTGGACTACATTATTGTTACCGACCTCAGACCTTCAGTGTTTTCACCTCCTGTCTCTCCTACCTCTGCTTATTTACTGGATAGCTCTCCTGTTGCTGACCTGGACCGTTTTTTGGCATTTTTGCCTCTGTTACTATTACTCCTTTTTTATCTGCATATGGATCCTCATTCTCATTCTGACCACATGTGACAACACTCATGAAACTCTGCATTATACTCTAACTTGTAGAGACTTAAAGGAAAATGAATGAGCCTTTCTTGTTGCAAGTTAAATATGATAACAATTTATTGAACCCACCTTTGAGAAATTTGCAAAAACACATTTGATAAAACACTATCCTAGCAAATAGCCCATTGAATGCATAGTTCAACTCTTCAGTGCATTACTAATGTATGAAATGGAAAATGGTAGAATGTAACTGTTTTGAATTAAACTGTCTTGAAGTCCTTCCTGTTTGAGATCGTGAACAATGCCCAAAATGGCATTGATGTGGACAAAATGGATTATTTCAGTCGGTGAGTTTTTATGAATCCAGATATGTCTTTAATGTCTCCAAGATTTAATTGAAGCCTGCATTCCATTCTATGACCTATGACCTGTGGTACATTTATCTTTTATCCAGAGACTGCCATCATCTGGGAATGACATCAAACTTCTCCCATGAGCGTTACATGGTGTTTGCACGAGTTTGCACTGATGACCTGTTTGAGCACATCTGCATGAGAGACAAGGTGATCACTTAAACAGGGAAGAATGTGTTTAACAATAGCCTTAACATTTAAACAGCATTTTGACCTTTACTTTGCCTCCATCAGGAAGCCTTAAACATGTACGAGCTCTTTCATGTGCGGGACCTCCTTCACCGTAACGCCTACCAGCACAGGGTTGTCAAGGCAGTCGAACTCATGTAAGTTCATCCTGATTATATAAAACTGTTACGACCTTGTCTAGGCTCCAGGCCATAACTGGGGTGTGAATGAGTGGGAATGGACACAGGGTGCAAGGGTTCCAGTATATATGTATTTATATGTACAAATATATACAGGGGTAGAATATATACATAGACAGATAGACAGAACAAAGTGCACACTGATACAAACGTCAGAAGTGACCCAGGCCAAAATTACAAACCACAATAGAAAAAACAGACACAACTACACTAGCAGGGTGAAACAAAAAACAACACTACACTGATTCCTTATATACAGACATAAACCCAAACAAAATGGGAGCCACTTCCTACTCACCAGGTGCACACAAAAAAAAACACCAGTATATTGTTTAAGGGGCAAGCATAATCAATGTCAAGAACCAAGCAACAGAGTCATACACAAAATATCTGTAGCACAAACACTAACAATCTCACAAGTTGACCAACCTCCAAACACACTATCAACACAAGAGCTGCACAAATGAGCTGTATGACAATGTATGCGAAAACTTGCTTTAATCATAAACTTTCATTGATGTTTCCAGGATTTTAGATGCAATCAGAGAAGCTGATGGCATCTTTAAGTTTTCTGACAAAGTAAAGGACCCCAAAGATTACCTGAAACTCACAGGTTGTTTTTATATAATCAAATGTCTATGCTATTTGCTTGCTTGGTTTCATTATAGTATGTTGCTCTGCATTTATTATTGATCCTTCTTCTTTTGCAGATAACATTCTTCAGGAAATCCTAAACACAGAAATGCAAAACAAGGGCATCCAAAAAGCACAGGAAATTATAAGGAGAATTTCTGAGCGCAAACTTTACAGGTTCATTGGTGAGAAAACCTTCCAGTCTGATGAAACTGAAAACTTGAGTCACTTGGACAATGATGACAAGTGTACGGTTAGTAATGCTCCATTTTAACAGAGATTGTTTTATTAGCCTATAGGACAGTAGGTACAGTAATAAGAGCTATAATTATAGATTATTATAGAGTAGTAAGAACTGAAAAAGTTTGATCTCTCACCAAATTTGTATCTGTAAAATTGCTCAACCAATGGGAAGAAGAAACATAAGTTAAACTGCAGCATTTAGGGGTTTTGAAACCAAAGTTGGAGGCTTCATGCCCAAAAACATTATAACTTCCCACCATCAGGAAAAGCTGACAATCTGGTTGGAAAAAAATGATCCCACCCATAAGCTGATCGCTGCAGACTTTAAAGTCAAGGTAAGTAAAGGAAAATACTGTCAACAGTTACAGTTCAACACTGGAAAATACTGCAAACACCTTCAGTGCAGCACAGGAAAATACTGCAAACACCTTCAGTGCAGCACAGGAAAATACACCTACAGAGTAAATAGGAAAATATTTGAACACTTGCAGTGCAGTACAGGAAAATGCTGAAAACATTTTCAGTGCAGGAAACCTGATTTGTCATATGTGGAGGGTCAGTTTGTCTGTGTAGCTCAGAAGCAATTTTAACTATTAAAACAACAAATCTCCTTTTAGTTTCATGAAATATATGAACTTGAAAGGTCCAGTGTCCATAGCATATGGCTATGTAGTATAAAAGTTAATCACTTATTAATAGTACTACCTTTTATAGTCTATGCTTAAGAAAACAATTGTGCATTTGGAAAAGGTAAATGAAAGTATTTGACTAGACGAATTCAATTAGTCATATGTGCACTGGTACACTTACAATGCCTGTATTTATTACTGAAATAAGTCTCTCCATCATTGCAGGTTATCAAATTCAACTATGGGATGAAAGACAAAAACCCAGTTGATTCTCTGTTATTCTACACCAAGGATAATCCAAACAAACCAATCAAACTGCCCAAAGATAAGGTAGTAGATTCAGAAACTGTTTAATTTTATAGTTATCTCTGTTATTCCACTTTCATGTTTCCATTTTTGTAATATTAGAGGTAGTTGGTATCCAGGTTAACATGTTTACATGTATGTGCATGTGCTGGAGATTACATACAAGCACTTGTCTTTGATCAGAGCAGCACTGGAGCGCATTTCTGAATGTTGTTTAAATGAACCTTTTGCTTTTCAACTGAATGATGTATGGACTGTTTTGTGTTTTTGCAGGTATCCTGCCTCCTACCTGAGAGATTTGCTGAAACCAAAATCATGGTCTTCTACACAAAAGATGATGACCATTGTGTAACACTAACCAAAAAGCATATTTCTAAATTCTGGGAAATAGTGCAGAACACAGATCAGACTGTGTGTAAACTTTAAACTGCTTCCCTGAACTCTTTTTGCATTGTTAGTTGGGATAGTTTTCAATAGAAATTATTTTAGAAAGTTCCAAGGGTAATACATAGAGGACTACACTAATTGAGTCCAAATTAGGTTTTAGTTATTTTAATCTTACATAGGGAGATCTGAAACAGCTATGGTGTTCTACATATACACTAAAAATGTTTTAGTTTTAAATGTGGATATCTGAAACAGCCAATATATTATAGCTAATCTTATTTCACCACAAGAGCTTCATATGGACTTTGTTTTCACAGCTAATCAGTCTGAAACATCCTGTTTGTTATTGTAGTTAGTATCTCGTCGTCAGTATAGTACACTGTAGTCATTACTCCTTCATCAGTACAGTATGCTGTAGTTATTACTCCTTCATCAGTACAGTATGCTGTAGTCATTATTACCCCATCAGTACAGTATGCTGTAGTCATTACTCCTTCATCAGTACAGTATGCTGTAGTCATTATTACCCCATCAGTACAGTATGCTGTAGTCATTATTACCCCATCAGTACAGTGCACTGTAGTTATTACCCCATCAGTACAGTATGCTGTAGTTATTACCCCATCAGTACAGTGCACTGTAGTTATTACCCCATCAGTACAGTATGCTCATAATAATCCAAAATTGATTTGTACTGTGAGCTTCTGTTCCTGCTCTGTGCTGCTCCTGTTCCTGCTCCGCTCTGTGTTGTGCTCTTGCTCTGTACTGTAACCAAAGTGTTTTTTACATATGTAACCTGCCTAAGTTCAACACACTGATTATTCTCTTGTTTCATTACATCATGGTGCAGTACTAGTTTCAACCAGAAGGTGGTTTATGGGTTCATTACTGCTATTCATTCATTCCTTATCCGTACCGCTTATTCCCGCTAGTCGGGGTCACGGGGGGGCTGGAGCCAATCCCAGCATCTCCGGGCGAAGGCAGGGTACACCATGGGCAGTTCGCCAGTCCACCACACACACACTCACACCTACGGGCAATCTAGAGTGACCAATCAACCTATGATGCATGTCTTTGGACTGTGGGAGGAAACCGGAGTACCCGGAGAAAACCCACGCAGGCACAGGGAGAACATGCAAACTCCACACAGAGCAGCCCAGACCGAGAATCGAACCCAGACCGCCTTGCTGTGAGGCGACAGTGCTAACCACCACACCACCATGCCGCCCCTCATTACTGCTATATTTCCTAAAAATATAGATTGGAAGAAGAAGCGGTAGCACGTTGTTATCGCTGATATTGTGAACGACAGAGAAGGGAAAAGTTAAGAAAAAGTTAACAGAGATATTATCACATTGATGTAAATTGATGTAAATTGTTACCTTATACTGCCGTCGAGACCCCACGCCAAGGACGTGCTGAGCGCCCTCACACTCCACAGCGGACACCTCCTTCAGGACAGATAAGCTTGAGAGTACATAAACTATACTACCCGGGTAGTTGTACAGAGATTCCCCCTTTTTTGTTTTTTGAGCTCTGGGGTATTTTTTTCTTTTCTGCCATTCGTGCCAAGGACTGAGGTACTGAATGACTATGGTGATTGGTGTGAGAAAAGACTGTTGTCCTTCTAATGTGTAATTGTCAAATAAATGCCGGCTGTATTTGTTAAGTCTTTACAATTGGCTGTCTGAGTTATTCCACCTTTACTCCTCCCGTGTCTAGACTATCTCACACGTGTATTGTCCGATAGCCCATCTAGTGGGTGCATCTGATTTCTCTTCATACATGTTACACATATTTAACATATGAGAAAGCATATTGATTCCCTTAGGGTTAAAATGCTATGGACAAAATATTTACAATGATCTCAATAATGGTGTTTTTTAGTTCTTTTACACAAACCATGTCTCCTTCACCCTTTCCTTCTTCAGTGCAGATCTGCATTAGCATAACTGAGAAGTGGTCCTTTAAGCGAACTTTAATTGCATAGGCTTTTCTCCATTAATCTGGAAAGGATTTGACAAAAATACAGCTGTTTTAAGTCTATTTATATTACTACCAGAAATCCCCATGCAAAACAACCCCAAAAATCAATACAAATATTTGTTTACTTATTTCATTTGACTGGAACCGAGCAGGCCATTGAGTCGTGAGCTCTCCAACCCTGGGTTGATGAGTATCACGGGTGATGCTGGGGGAGGGGACTAGGGAGGTCAAGGGGTAGGGAAGTATCTTTTAATTGCAATTTTAACATACTTCTAAGGTTAAACTCACACGCACGTACTAAAACGAGTAATTTTTTGCTTGATATAATATTAATATGATCAATATTAATATTGTTTGAAAACTTATAATGAATCCTTTTCAGAAAAAAAAATGATAACCCACATCTGCTAGCTCATACCAAGCCCTAAATATAGCTTTGGCTTTCAAAATATGATGTGCCCCCTCCAGGAGATAAATGGACAAAGAACAAAACGGTACCGGGATGAGATCCTTAGACCCATGAGTGTAACGGGTTTTCAGGGACAGCAGGAGACAGGGGTTGAGGACAAAAGGATTTATTATCCATGGTCAAAGGCAACTAAGGAACTCAGGCCAAAAGGCAATGCAAACAAAAAAGGAGAACGATAGTCGTTGGCAGATCCACAGACGGTAGCCCACTTGTAGCAGTGTCCAACGTAACACGATCCAGGGCTATGACGTAGGCGAAGGCTTGTCAATGTGCAGCACTGGATGGCGATACCTGTGGGCTTAAATACGGTGACAGGTGATTGGGAACAGGTGTCAATATTGTGGAGAGTGTGATAGAGGGAGTGGTGTGTAACTAGGGGGCGTGTGTGTGGCGTTGCCATGGCTACGTGTCCATACACGCGCCCTCTGGTGGCCTCTCCTCCTAGCCACCGTGACAGAGCCCCCCCCCCCCAGGGACTTCTCCAGCCGATCCTTCTTGGGACGTCCAGGACCTCACGGCGCTGGTCGATCTGGACGCTCTCTATGGAAGGAGGCGATTAAGGAGGGGTCCAGCACTTGAGAGGCCGGCACCCAAGACTGCTCCTCAGGACCATAACCTTCCCAGTCCACCAGATATTGTAACTGCTTACCTCTCCTCCTTGAATTAAGCAGCTTACGGACCTGATACGCCGGGCCATCCTCCAGCATCCTCCACCGCAACACAGCCTCCACCTTACCTGTCTGCATATGTACCGAGCCTGGCCTGATGGTGTAGCCAAGGAAGTTGATTTCCCAGAGATGGAACTCACACTTCTCAAGCTTGCAGTACAATTGACTGCGCAAGAGAGTGCGTAACACAGCTCGGACATCCTGCATATGTTGCTCGAGTGAGTTAGAATAGATGAGGATGTCATCGATATACGCGACGACGCATCTATCCAGAAACTCACGCAAGACCTCATTTATGTACGCCTGGAAGACGGACGGTGCCGAGGCCAAGCCATAAGGCAGGACCCGGTACTCGTAATGCCCCTTCGTTGTGCTGAAAGCCGTCTTCCACTCATCCCCTGCGCTTTATATAGGCGCTGCGTAAATCTAGCTTGGTAAAATAGCTCGCTCCCCGCAACTGCTCCAGCGCCGATGGCACTAGCGGCAGCGGGTAGGAGTATCCCACCAAGAGGGAATTGAGCCCTCGATAATCCACGCATGGCCTCAAGGCCCGTCTTTCTTCTTGACGAAGAAGACGCTCGCTGAGGCTGGTGAGGTGGAGGGAACGATGTAGCCCTGAGCTAACGCCTCTCTGACATATTTCTGCATAGCGGCCTCCTCAGCCTGGGACAGCGGATAAACGCGCCCTCGTGGCGGAACGCTGCCTGCCTTCAGCTTGATGGCGCAATCCCAGGGGCGATGTGGGGGAAGTCGGGACGCCTTTCCTGTGCTGAAAACCTCTGCCAGGTCTTTGTACTGAGGGGGGGATGTCAGATGGCTATTTGCATTAGGGCTCTCCACGGACGTGGACAAGAGAGCCATGGCCTGTTCGTTCTCTGCTGTGACACTGCCCGGGGACAAACTAGTGATGTGACCTTGGGACCAATCGATAGTAGGATTGTGTTGCTGCAACCAAGGGAGTCCTTGTGTGATGGCGTGCCTTATCTTGGGGAGAACAAAAAATGACAAACGTGTGGTGAAACCCTGTATGTGAATAACCAAGGGGGAGGTGCGGTGATGAATCAGACCGCTGCCCACAGGTCGCCCATCCAGTGCCTGCACCCGTATGGGTTTCCCAAGCCGGATCAGCGGTGCCTTCAGGCGATGTACCAGGTCCGGGTCGATCAGGTTCCCCGCCGCCCCCGAGTCCACTAGGGCGGAAACGTCCACACGATTGTTCAGGTAATTTACCGTGACTGGAAAACTTAATAGCCCGGCCATCTTGGAGCTACTCACCTTGGCTCCTCTTCCGCGTGCGCGGGCCGTCTCCCTTTTCTTGTCAGCCTCACCAAGCTCCATGGGCTCTGCGGGCGGTGTTACCTCCGGCTCAGGTGAAGCTGGCAATACGGCGCTGGAGGCAGTCACTGTCCCTCCGCGCTCTTGAATCAACCGGTCATACGTGACCGCCAGTCTGATAACCTGGTTTAGCGTTTGCGAGTCCTGCCGGCAGGCCAGCTCTGCTCTGAGCTCTGGTCTCAGACTGGCCAGGAAAACGTCTATCAGGGCCGCATCATTCCAGTCAGTCCCTGCCGCGAGGGTCCGGAATTCCAGCGCGAATTCCACTGCGGGACGCTTTCCCTGTCTCAATGTCAGCAGGCTCTGTGCGCTGGCTCTCCCACGTCGGGGATGAAAAAAACCCTCCCTCAACTCCGCAGCAAAGGCGGCGTAATCCTTAGTCAGGGGGGATTCATTGGTTACTAGAGCAGCCGCCCATGTTAATGCCTTACCCGCAAGCCGTGAGATCAGGTAGGACACTCTCTCCTCCGCGCTCAAATGCTGCTGGTAAGAGAAGTACAGCTCACACTGCACGAGAAAACCCTCGCATTCCTCCGGGTCTCCTTCGTATGGCTTGGGTGGGGCAATGGGAAGACGAAGACTCTCCCTCGTCAGGGTTGGCTGCGTGTTCGCCTGAAAGTTTAAAGTCTGCAGACATGTCGTTACTGTATGCAGCAAGGCTTTTACCTCGTCGAGTTCCTGCTGCTGTTTTCCCAGCATTCTGCCTTGAAGTGCGAGGGTCTCCCATGCACTTACCTCGCTGCTCCCGGCTGCCTGCGGCTGCACATTCTGTAACGGGTTTTCAGGGACAGCAGGAGACAGGGGTTGAGGACAAAAGGATTTATTATCCATGGTCAAAGGCAACTAAGGACTCAGGCCAAAAGGCAATGCAAACAAAAAAGGAGAACGATAGTCGTTGGCAGATCCACAGACGGTAGCCCACTTGTAGCAGTGTCCAACGTAACACGATCCAGGGCTATGACGTAGGCGAAGGCTTGTCAATGTGCAGGACTAGATGGCGATACCTGTGGGCTTAAATACGGTGACAGGTGATTGGGAACAGGTGTCAATATTGTGGAGAGTGTGATAGAGGGAGTGGTGTGTAACTAGGGGGCGTGTGTGTGGCGTTGCCATGGCTACGTGTCCATACACGCGCCCTCTGGTGGCCTCTCCTCCTAGCCACCGTGACAATGAGACCATATGCAGGAGCAGTGGGTCCTGGGTTCCTTCTGATGCATGACAGTGCTAGGGCTCATGTGGCTGAAGTCAAGTCAAGTTAAGTCAAGTCAATTTTATTCATATAGGGCTTTTTACAACACATGTTGTCACAAAGCAGCTTTACAAATTGTATGGGTCCAGATCCCTAATGAGCAAGCCAAAGGCGACAGTGGCAAGGAAAAACTCGCTAAGATGGTGCGCCTCATGTAGGAGCCAGCATCAGCACGTCCCCTTACGGCAATGGTACATCCAACCCCGGCATCAGTACATCCACCGGCGAGCCAGACCATCTCCCAGGTGCTTGTAGGTGCTTGCATGCAGTCGTCTTGGGTAGAAGCATGCAAAAAGATGGACAATACAGACTGAGTGTGAGGATGTCAATTTAACCACCATTGATTTAAATGTACATAGCTCATGTGCCAGTGATTAGCATGTTGCTCCGGCAGGCTAATCTATAGCAGCATAACTAAAGGGAGGGGTCCAGAGGTGACCACAGTCATGAGGGCTCTCTGAGACATTGCTTTCCAGTCAAGTCAGTCACAACTAGAGTGATGCCATGACACAGCTGGATGACAGCATCAACATCTCAGATTACCAGAAATCTCAACGTCTGGGGGCCCCTGAGCCCCGCACCTTACTAGGGGAATATTTAACTGAAGGCTTGATTATATTGGTGAGTCTTAAGTCTAGATTTAAAGATTGGAACTGTGTCAGAATCTCGGATTGGAGCTGGAAGTCTATTCCATAATTGAGGGGCTTTAAAAGAGAAAGCTCTGCCTCCGGCTGTAGTATTACAAATTTTTGGAACTAAGAGAAATCCATCATTTTGGGAGCGTAAAGGGCGAGATGGGTTGTAGTAAGCAATGAGTTCACTCAGATATTGTGGGGCAAGACCATTTAACGCCTTATAGGTTAAGAGAAGAATTTTTTAATTCAATTCGATGTTTAATCGGAAGCCAATGTAATGCCGCGAGAGTGGGACTAATATGATCGAATTTTCTAGCCTTAGTTAGGACTCTAGCTGCAGCATTTTGTACAAGTTGTAGCTTCTTTATGGACTGTTTAGAGCATCCAATTAGAAGACCATTACAGTAGTCCAATCTTGACGAGACAAAAGCATGGACCAGCTTCTCTGCATCAGCTAATGAAAGTAAGTGTCTCAGCTTGGCGATATTACGTAAATGGAAAAAGGCAGCCTTAGTGACATTGCATATATGTGTGTCAAATGAAAGATCCGAATCAATAGTGACACCTAAGCTTTTTGTGGTAGACTTAGGTGTTACTGAAAACCCATCTAGGGTAAGGGGAATATCAGCCCAGCTGCTTCTAGCAGCTTTAGGCCCAAGAATCAGCGCCTCAGTCTTATCAGAATTTAGTTGAAGAAAATTAGACGCCATCCAGTTTTTAATGTCCTGGACACAGCTCTCAATCTTGAGAGTAGTGGTGATATCATCCTGATTGGAAGATATATACAACTGAGTATCATCTGCGTAGCAATGGAAGCTAATACCATGCCTACGGATGATAGTGCCCAGTGGAAGCATATATAATGAAAATAATATGGGGCCCAGTACAGATCCTTGTGGGACACCATATTTTACCTTAGAACGCTCTGAGCATTCGTTGTTTACTAGTACAAATTGGTAACGATCTGTCAGGTAGGACCTGAACCAGGAGAGTGCTTGACCTCTTATACCAATGAGTGTCTCCAGCCTATTAAGTAGAATATTATGATCAATGGTGTCAAAAGCCGCACTGAGGTCTAGCAGTATGAGAAAAGAAATGTGTCCTTTATCAGAGGATATCAAGAGATCATTTACTACTTTAGTCAGCGCAGTTTCAGTGCTGTGGTGGGGTCTAAATCCAGACTGAAATAATTCTAAGACATGTTCTGTCTGTAGGAAGGAGGAGAGTTGTGAAGAAACTACTTTCTCTAGAATTTTGGATATGAATGACAAATTAGAGATAGGCCTATAGTTGGACATTTCCTGGGGCTTAAGACCAGGTTTTTTAATTAGCGGCTTGATAACTGCAAGTTTAAATGAACTGGGAATATAGCCCAGGCTCAGAGAGCAGTTTATTATAGTGAGCAAAGGTTCTATATTGCTATGCAGTAATTCTTTAAGTAAATGGGTTGGTACTGCATCTAGTATGCATGTGGAGGGCTTGGCAGATTCCACCAATGAAATAAGCTCCTCACGACCAATTTGGGAGAAGGACTCTAACAGGGCATCAGAGCTGACCAGACAGCTGTCAAGGTGCATAGGCATGTTGACAGGCTCTGAGATAGCACAACCAATTTTTTCCCTAATTTTATCAATCTTATCATTAAAGAATTTCATAAAATTATTACTGCTACACTCTAGTGGGATTACTGAGTTGATTTGATCATGGCTCCTTGTTAGGCTGGAAACAGTTTTAAATAGGAGTGCAGAATTGTTTTTATGTTTTTCTATTAAAGCTGATAAGTATGAGGATTTTGCCATATGGATGGCATGCTTATATAAACTAAGGCTGCTTTTCCTGCTAACTTTGAATTTCGCCATTTACGCTCCAGAATCCTCGCGGCTCGTTTGAGACTACGCGTGTGCTCGTTATACCATGGCGCTATTCTTCTCTCAGAAGCTCTCTTATAGCGTAATGGTGCAACCTTGTCTAATGCTGTACGAAGAGAAGTCTCAACATGCTCGGTAAAATGCTCTAGTCCTTCCGGAGCTACAGGTGTATCAATTTCTGTCAAACCAGGTAAAATGTCAGTGAGCGCAGCTATGGTACTAGGTGCTATAGTTCGATTCATTCGGTAGCGGGGCGCCTGATGAATACCGTCAGTCAAGCATAACTCGTACGTTATGAGGCTGTGGTCTGAAACGGCCTCGCTCTGAGGTAAAATTGCTAAGCTGGATATGTTAATACCAAATGATAAAACCAGGTCTAAAGTATGACTACAATTATGCGTAGGACCCACCACATTCTGAGTGATACCCATTGAATCAAGAATTTCTTGAAAATTTTTGCTTAAAAGCGTCACAAAGATTCTCAAAATGGATGTTAAAATCACCAACTATAATCACCTTATCGGCTGATAGCACTACATGAGACAGGAAGTCTGAAAACTCCTGCAAGAACTCAGAGTAAGAAGCAGGGGGACGGTAAATAGTAATTAACATAAACGACTGCGACGCTTTGTTGGTTGTCAGATTTGATACATTTGAAACAGTGAGGATAAGATGTTCAAAAGAATTAAATTTAAAGCCGAATTTTTGAGAAATGTCTATATCAGAGTCATATATTGTGGTGACACCACCTCCTCGACCATTTGGACGGGGGTTATGAACATATCTATTGCCAGAAGGAGAAGCTTCGTTTAGGGCCATATAATCATCTGGCCGGGTCCAGGTTTCCGTCAAGCAGAGCATGCATAGATTATGATCGGTAATCATTTCATTAACCAGCAATGCTTTAGATGACAGGGATCTAATATTTAGCAGTCCTAGTTTCAGATTTAAAATACTCTCCAAGGGAGCATAATCCAATTTAACATTGATTAAATTTTGTCTACTAACTTTGCGAGAGTTATTTTTTGGTACTCGAGGAACTGACACAGTCTCAATCCAGTGTGACCTAGGTGACGTCTCTTTGCAGCTAGCAGACAGTCGGTTTAGCCTTTGTGTCTGCTGCCTGGCCTCGGCTCTGGTTTGTCAATCCCCATTAACAAGTCCTACACTACCGCTAGTAAGCCTAGCAGATATGCTACGGGAAATGAGAGCAGCACCCTCCCAAGAAGGGTGAATGCCGTCTCGCTTCAAAAGGCCAGGCCTGCCCTCAAAACGCGTCCAATTATCTATATAACCCACGTTGTTTTCTGAGCACCATTTAGACATCCAGCGGTGTAGCGCCAATAACCTGCTGTAGGTTTCGGCGCCACGCCGAATTGGAATGGGACCAGAGCATATTACGGCATCTGACATAGTCCCCTCGCTATATTCACGTGTCGGGGCTGGGAATCTCCTATGACCAGAGATCTTTTAACAGGTCGCTCAGTCGGTGTACTACTGAGTGGGGCAAACCTGTTTGACACGGGAACCTGAGTAGAACGGTGCTCGGCCTTACGTCTATGCCGCCGAGACGTCACCCATTCGCCCAGCTGCGAGGGCTCTAAGAGGGCACTCTGCAGCAGCGTCAGCAGGAAGCAACGTCAGAGGGTCAGCTCTGGCTTGGGGTAGCTGTCTGAAGTGTGTCAGCAGATGAAGGCATTGATGATATGGACTGGCCTGCCCATTCCCCAGACTTGAATCCAGTCGAGCACATCTGGGACATCATGTCTCGTTCCATCCACCAATGCCACATTGCACCACAGGCTGTCCAGGAGTTGACCGACCATGCAGGTCTGGGAGGAGATTCCTCAGGAGAACATCTAACGCCTCATCAGGAGCCTCATCAGGAGCCTCATCATGCCCAGGAGTTGTAGGGAGGTCATACAGGCACATGCAGGCCACACACACTACTAAGCCTCATTTTAACTTGTCTTGAGGAATTTCTACTGAAGTTGGATCAGCCTGTCATTTGATTTTCCACTATGATTTTGAGTATGATTCCAAATCCAAACCTACATGGGATAATACTTTCATTCATTCATTATCCGTACCGCTTATTCCCGCTAGTCGGGGTCACGGGGGGGCTGGAGCCAATCCCAGCATCTCCGGGCGAAGGCAGGGTACACCATGGGCAGTTCGCCAGTCCACCACATGGCCAACACACACACACACACTCACACCTACGGGCAATCTAGAGTGACCAATCAACCTAGGATGCATGTCTTTGGACTGTGGGAGGAAACCGAGTACCGGAGAAAACCCACGCAGGCACAGGGAGAACATGCAAACTCCACACTGAGCAGCCCAGACCGAGAATCGAACCCAGACCACCTTGCTGTGAGGCGACAGTGCTAACCACCACACCACCATGCCGCCCTGGGATAATACTTTTTATTTATATTGATCATTTTTGTTATTTTGTTCTCAACGCATTCCACTATGTAATAATAAATAAATAAAGATCTAAGATGTGTTATTTTAGTGTTCCCTTTATTTTTTTGAGCAGTGTATACACACACACACACATATATATATATATATATATATACATATGTTGTTTTTCAATCATACGAAAATCGAAATTGGCTTAATTGTAATCACGTTTTAGCCATTAAAAAGCAGACCAATATGAATTGATGAATACATTCATTTTCTTCCCCATACAGTATACTGGTCGCGGTTTTTCTCATTGACAGCTTAATCTAGACCATTTTGCGGGTTTTCCATCAACATCCTAAACCATTTAGCAGTTTTCACATTCATTTGTACCTCCTCAAGTGGAGGAAAAGGTAAGAACTGGTTCTAACTACAGACTGACTAAACCTAACTTAATAAAAAGCTAAAACGTTAGCTTGTGGTATAGCTTGTGAGATATGTTAACATATAACATGCAACAAGAGTAAGTAGCCTAGTTTTAATGAAATGTTTTAATTTATGAATTAGCAGTTTTTTTAGCAGTATTCATGTAACAGTTTTGCATTGTTTATCGCGCCAAGTTGTTTTCTGCATTTCACGTTCATAGCCACAGATGAGTTCAACTGCATGTGACTTCAATTGTGCTGTATTTTTTCTCTTTGACCACAGACGATATTAACATGCCTGCCAACTCTCCAGACCAAGTCTTAACCAGAGGTAGCCTTTGATATTTCACGTCTCAAACATGCAACCTTAAGTGTGAGCACGTTGGTTCTGACGAACATTGTCAGAAATTGTATTTTATTTGCATTACCTTATTAATCAATTGCTTAGCATTAAGAGCCTTTTAGAGATAATAAAGTGGTGACAAACTTGCAGTGCATAAGTATGAGATACATATAAATTAAAGACATGTTTGTATTTAACCTGGTTTAATAAAAGGTCAATTGACATAAGACTGGTGATGTATTCTTTTGCATCAACGGACACGCTGCGCTAGGTTGGAGGAGAAAAGCGCAACAACATTTACCTCAGGATGCAGCTATTACTTAAGGAGTTCTTAGCCCTGTGTTTGTAATTTAGTTTTGTGTGAAGTAGAGCAGTTGAGAGATTTTACAGCAGTGGTCTACAATGGCATATGTTGTGCCAATGTTTACATGCTGCTCATGTGGTATGGCCATGACGAGTATGAGAAGCCATGTTGATCATCAGGTTCTGCATAGGCATGAGGCAAATAGTTACCTATCCTTGTTGCTTTTTAGACTGCAAACAAAAATTCACCAAGTACGCTGCCTTAAAAGCACATGTCTATCGTTCCCATAAAAGCCCTGTTTCACAGTTGGATGACACAGAAGGGTCATTTGTTTATGATTATGTTAATTGTAAGAAGCAATGCATAGATCTGAGTGATCTTGCACACCTCAAGGTTCATTTGAGTAAGCATGAATTAGTACATTGCCCATTCGGCAATTGTACTAAGGTGTTTAAAGTCTTCATTTACATCTCACATTTCAAGAACACACAAAACCTAGCCACTAGGGTGCACACATCAGTGTATTTTAGTGCCGGTCCCAAGCCCGGATAAATAGGGAGGGTTGCGTCAGGAAGGGCATCCGGTGTAAAAACTGCGCCAAATCAAATGATGCGGATCAAAAATAGAAATTCCATACCGGATCGGTCGAGGCCCGGGTTAACAACGACCGCCACTGGTGATGTTGTCCAACAGGTCATTAGTGGAAATTGGACTACTGTTGGGACAAGGAGGAGGAGGAGAGGGGGGGAGAGGGTTCTGAAGCTGAAGGAGAGGAGGCAGAGCAGGAAGGTGGAGGTTAGAGTTGGTACGTTGAATGTGGGCTCTATGACAGGTAAAGGGAGAGAGCTAGCTGATACGATGGAGAGGAGGAAGTTAGATATACTGTGTGTTCAGGAGACCAAGTGGAAGGGGAGCAAGGCCAGGAGCATTGGTGGTGGCTTCAAACTCTTCTATCATGGAGTAGACAGGAAGAGAAATGGAGTAGGAGTAATCCTGAAGGATGAGTTTAGTAAGAATGTAGTGGAGGTAAAGAGAGTAAGTGACAGGGTGATCTGTGTAAAGTTAGAGATTGTTGGAGTGATGATGAATGTCATCAGTGCTTATGCTCCTCAGGTAGGTTGTGATGTGGAGGAGAAAGAAGAATTCTGGAGGGAGTTAGATGAAGTAGTTTTGCAGGTTCCTAAAGAAGAGAGAGTGGTTATCGGAGCAGATTTAAATGGACATGTTGGTGAAGGGAACAGTGGTGATGAGGAGGTGTTGGGTAGATATGGTGTTAAAGAAATGAATACGGAAGGACAAATGGTGGTAGACTTTGCTAAAAGGATAGAGATGGCTGTAGTTAACACCTATTTTAAGAAAAAGGAAGAGCACAGGGTGACATATAAGAGTGGGGGAAGATGCACACAGGTCGACTATATCCTCTGTAGGAGACAAAACCTGAACGAGGTTAGTGATACCAGGGGAGAGTGTAGCTAAACAGCATAGGATAGTGATATGTAGGATGGTTTTGAAGGTGAAGAAGAGGAAGAGAGTGAGAGTGGCACCTAAGATCAGGTGGTGGAAGTTAAAGGATGAGGACTGTGGTGTAAAATTCAGGGATGAGGTGAGACTGGTACTGGGTAATGGTGGTGTTCTGGGTACCTGGGATGAGACTTCAAATGCAGTGAGGGATGTGGCTAGGAAGGTACTTGGTGTGACCTCAGGACAGAGGAAGATAGACAAGGAGTCGTGGTGGTGGAATGAGGAAGTTCAGGAAAGTTTGACAGGAAAACGGTTGGCTAAAAAGAATTGGGATTTTCAGCGGGATGAAGAAAGTAGACAGAAGTACAAGGAGATGTGTCGTATGGCAAAGAGAGCAGTGGCAGAAGCTAAAGAGAAGGCATATAGCAAGCTGTATGAGAAGTTGGACACTAAGGAAGGGGAAAAGGATCTGTACAGATTGGCCAGACAGAGAAACCGTGATGGGCAGGATGTGCAGCAGGTTAGGATGATAAAGGATAAAGATGGAAATGTGTTGTGTAGTGAGGAGAGTGTCTTGGGAAGGTGGAAGGAGTATTTTGAGGAATTGATGAATCAAGAGAATGAAAAGGAAAGAAGGTTAGAAGAGGTAGAGGTTGTGAATCAGGAAGTGCCCCAGGTGACCAAGGAGGAAGTAAGGGCTGCGATTCGGAGAATGAAGTGTGGTAAGGCAGTTGGACCGGATGATATTCCAGTGGAGGCATGGAGATGTTTGGGAGAGACAGCAGTGGAGTTTTTGACTGGGTTATTTAACAGAATCTTGGAAGGCCAGAAGATGCCTGAGGAGTGGAGACGAAGCATAATGGTGCCGATCTTTAAGAATAAGGGCGATGTTCAGAGCTGTAGTAATTACAGGGGAATTAAGTTGATCAGTCACAGCCTGAAAATCTGGGAAAGAGTAGTGGAAGCTAGGCTTAGAGGAGAAGTAGAGATCTGTGAGCAGCAGTATGGTTTCATGCCAGCTAAGTGCACCACAGATGCTATGTTTGCTTTGAGAGTGCTAATGGAGAAGTATAGGGAAGGACAGAAGGAGTTACATTGTGTGTTTGTTGACTTAGAGAAAGCTTATGATAGAGTACCGAGAGAGGAGCTGTGGTATTGTTTGAGGAAGTCAGGAGTAGCGGAAAGGTATGTGAGGGTGGTGCAGGATATGTACGAGAACAGTGTGACAGCAGTGAGATGTGCGGTAGGAATGACAGACAGGTTTAAAGTGGGGGTAGGACTACACCAGAGATCAGCCCTGAGTCCCTTCCTGTTCGCAATTGTCATGGACAGACTGACGGACGAGGTTAGGCAGGAGTCCCCTTGGACTATGATGTTTGCTGATGACATTGTGATCTGTAGTGAGAGTAGGGAGCAGGTGGAGGCGAGCTTGGAGAGATGGAGGTATGCTTTGGAAAGCAGGGGAATGAAAGTGAGCAGGAGTAAAACAGAGTACATGTGTGTGAATGAGAGGGCAGACGGTGGACAGGTCCAGTTACAAGGAGTTGATTTGGTGAAGGTCGACGAATTTACCTACTTAGGGTTGACGTTACAGAGTAATGGATGAAGTGAAAGAGAGGTAAAGAAGAGAGTGCAGGCAGGGTGGTGTGGATGGCACAAAGTATCAGGGGTGATCTGTGATAGAAGGGTGTCGGCTATAATGAAAGGTAAGATCTATAGGACAGTAGTGAGACCTGCTATGTTGTATGGACTAGAGACAGTAGCACTGACAAAGAGACAGGTGAGGGAGATGGAGGTGTCTGAGATGAAGATGTTGAGATTCTCACTTGGAGTGACGAGGAAGGATAGGATCAGAAATGAGTTTATTAGAGGATCAGCTCATCTAGCTTGTTTTGGAGATAAGGTTAGAGAAGCGAGATTGAGATGGTTTGGACATGTACAGAGGAGAGAGGAGACATATATTGGCAGGAGGGTCTTGAGGATGGAACTTCCTGGCAAGAGGAGGAGAGGTAGACCTAAGAGGAGGTTTATGGATGCAGTGGTAGAGGATATGAGAGTGGCGGGTGTGTCAGTGGAAGACACTCAGGACAGGGCTAGATGGAGGAGTTTAATCCGCTGTGGTGACCCCTAAACGGGAATTGCCGAAAGAAGAAGAAGATTTCAAGAACACACAAACATGAAACTGATGTAAATACTAGTCACATACCCTGAGCCACCTGTCCTCTCAGACTCAGCCTAGTGAATCTGAAACTAGAATGGATGAAAGTGAAAACCAGTTTCAGATAGCAAAAGGTATGGATATGAAGTCTTTGTACATGAGAAATCTGTGCTTGTTTTACATGCAACTCCAGGCAAAGTATCTGTCAGAGGTGCGGTTAGCACCCAGGAACACCAGAGGGCACCCTCGCCCGAATACTGATGGACACACCTGAACAATGTTAGAGTGATTTGTAGAGTTACTTAAGGACTGTGTAGATGTATCCACAGTGCAAAGTATTGGCTCGTTTCATGTTACTCTACCAAGCCTTTTTGTATAAAGCCTTCTAGTTGCCTTTTGCCTCTGACTCGTGCCTGTATTATCTAGTTTCTCGTTCTTTGGATTTGCCCTTTTGTACCTCTGCCTGTCTTCTCTGCTTACCTGGTATTTTGACCCCTTGCCTGCTGTACCTGACCTCCCCTTATAAGCATTGCCCCATTCGGGCTGTTGCCCGCCCTAACCCCTTCGGGGTCTGCTCGTTGTATTCTCTGCCACTATCGTCATTAAAACCCTTGTCTTCTATACCTGCATATGGATCCCTCACTGCCTCCTGAATCCCAGTCGTCACAGTATCTTGTTCCATCGTCAACTATTCAGATGATAGCTGAAGAGATCAATGGCCTAAATGACACTTATCAGTACACAATAGACAAGATTAAAGAGACACTTAAAGTTAATACTCATGTCTGATACTGAGATTGATTCAGTTTTTCAGAGTCTTCATGAAACTGATCTGCATGCTATGTGTAGCTCTCCTCTACACACTGAATATATCAGAAGGCAGTATTTTCAGAAACATTTTGCCTATGTGCACCCAGAAAATGTTTACCTGGGCACTAATGAACATAAAAGAGAATGCTATGTTCAATACATACCCTTGTTTCACACTTTAACAGCTATTCTAAAAGATCCTGTTGTGTGGCAAGAGTGTTAGTTTTTTTATCTTTGCTTGTCACACAATTTTCTAAACATACCCTTCAAACACCATAACCCCACACCAAATCTGAAAAACCATACACTAATTCCCCAGTGTCTGACTCAGTTTTCAATTTCCAAACACACATTTTGCAAAACTCTACACACAAGTTTCTACCTAACACACAAAGATCAAACAGGAAGTTACTTGATTTCATCAAACACAACCTATCAAAATGCCACACTAAATCACCAGCGCTTCACTCCCACTCCTCACATGTGTAAGCACTCATTACTTTATTGAACACCAACAAATCATTGGCAAAGTATAGGCCTATAAATAGGTCAAATGTCAAGATGTCTGTTTTGAACCATGAATGACAACGAAGAGAGAGCCAGGAGAGTTGGTAGAGGCAGAGGACGTCCACGAGGAGTTCGGGTTCAAGGAGGAGGAGTTGGAAGGGGAGGAAGAGGACGAGTTGGACAGGGAAGAGGACAAGGGCAAAGAAGGGAAGCAAGAAGAGCTGTCTCAGATTAGATTAGCTACATTTGTTGATCATGTGATCAACCATGGGTTGACCATGAGAGAGGCTGGATTGCGGGTCCAGCCAAAATTGAGTCGATTCACGGTGGCATCCATAATCCGAACATTCTGAAATGAGAACAGGTATGCAGCTATCTCATATAAACATAATTATTTCAGCACAACTGTAAAATGCATACAATTGAACCTCTTATCATGTATATTACTGTACTGCATTTCATGAATCATGAATGGTCAGTGTGATTATCATACTATCCCATGATGTAGCTTACTGCAGGAAGACATTTTAGACTTTATGACATTCCACACATTCACTATGCTTCTGTATCTTCTACAGAGTGGAAAAACAGAGGAATCGTGGAGGGCGAGGGCGCGGGCGCAAATTTACTGAAGAGCAGGAGACCGCCATTATAAATATGGTTTTAGCAAATAATGCCATTCGAATCCATGAGATCCAGCACCACATAGTGAACGATGTAACTGTTTTCCATAACATCGACACAGTAAGCTTGTCCACTATCCATTGTGTCCTGCAGAATAATCACTTACATATGATGCAGCTATTCAGAGTCCCATTTGAAAGGAACAGCATCAGAGTGAAGAACCTGCTTCATGACTTTGTGGATGTGTCACGGTGACACTCCCGGACCCCTCCCTTTGGGCGTGTGTTTATGTTGTCTAAGTCCTTATGTGTAGTTCCGTGGGTGTGTCGGTGTGGGTGTGTTCATCAGTCTCACCTGTGGCTCGTCTCGTCATCACAAGGGGATAGTGTTGTTCGTCTATTTAATGTGTGCTTGCGCAGTGTCCCGTGCTCGTCTTTAATTGGAAGTGTCGTGTTGCGTTGTGTGTACGCTACCAAGGTAGCTTATTTGTTAAAATAAATGTTGCACCAAAGAGGATCTCTGTAGCGTCCTATTTCCAACCCACAAGCGTTACAGGATGTATGTATGCAAAACTACTTCCAGTACATTAGACTTGCACATATCAAGACAGATTGCTGGGTTGTGCACATGTGTGTAAATATATGTTCTTGTCTCTTACAGAGAATTTTGGAGATGGATCCAGATGCAAATGTCTGCCATTAGTATATTTATATAGATGAGGTGGGCTTTAACCCAACTAAGACCAGGAGAAGGGGGAGAAATGTCATTGGTCAAAGGGCCATTGTGAATGTCCCAGGACAAAGTTGGGGGAAACATTACAATGTGTGCTGCCATTACCAATAAGGAGGTTCTTTCCTCGGTGTTTAGCATAGGAGGACGTAGCTTGCGATGTGGATGAAGTATTGTGGCCAGATCCAGCCTGGAGGAGAGATGAAGCCTAGACACACACTCAAGCCCCCAACCCAAACCCTCACCACAGCCAACACCCCCCAGCTTGTGTTTGGTGTCTGTCCAACTTCATGTAGTGGTTGGATTTTTTTTTCTGCGTTGTACAAATATTGTATTAACAGCAGCAATAAATAAATATTTTGGGTTTGAAAACTGTTTGTGTGTTGTGAATATTTCACCTTCTCTCTGCACTTTTGTATGGAAATAAACATAGAATCCCATGAATGAAAGAAGAGCTTTAGGTTTTGATCAACAGTGTGTACATGATGAATCCAAAATGTCATATTATGACAAAGGTGTTGGCAATGTGAGGACTACATGTAACTATAGAACTATGACATACTCTATACATGATGGATGCAGCTGATTAAATGGACAGTGTACTCAAGGAGGTAACTTTAATTAATTTGATCAATGTATTGTCAATCAGCAGAGATGTGTTTAGGTATGATGGCCACAACATTAGGATTGATTCACAAGACAGATTAAGTGGAAATTATCTGAATATTGCCTGACATTAATGCATCTTTGTTTTATTTACTTCTAGCCTCAGTGGTGAGATTGGAGGTTGATTCAACAGCTACTAGCCTGAATGAGGAGTCAAGCACTGGCGAAGATTCATTAATTGGTGACTTTGATGATTCCATCACCAGTGACCACTCCACACCAAAGTCCACTTCAGATTCTGTCATTACCACGAGTAATCAAACCTCGCCCATTGTGTCAAGTCGAGCGTCGCCCACTACATCAGAGAGTGGATTCTCCCCTTTAGTCAGAGCTGTAGTAGCTGGCATTACAGCTTTGAAATACCCTGGAGTAAGATACCCTCAAGTACACGGACGTTATTGAGTTCTGAGAGGAGGCCATCTGCAGCAGAGAGAAGGGAGGTTATTTGGGTTGTGTCTGCTGAAATACTAGCTGTGTGCAAGAAACCTGGAAAGAGGCATATTGCTGAAATAGCAAGAAGTATGGTAGTTCGCCAGGTTGTCAGCACTGGGTATGACTCACTTGTGAAACAGTTAATGTCTCAGATTGATAACTACAGACGACTCCAAGCTCCTCCCCCTCAAAAAAGACTTTCTGAAAGTTGCAGCCCTGATGATGAAAAGAAAGTTCTTAAAGATGCATATAGCTGCATTAACCCTCAACCAGAGCTTCCTGCTGGCGAAACAAAACAACTGCAAAAGCAAAAACAAGCAGAACTAATGACTATGTTCAAAAACAAAGACAAGGACACCAAAAAAATAGAAAGGCTGATGGTGGAGACATTTCCTTCACAGAGGAGAGACATATTGTCAGAACAGGAGACAAAAGAAATCCTTAGAGAGTGGCCTTATCTCTTCCAGGAAACTGGAATGAGGCTCCATTTTAGGGAACTAACAGGTGTCCAGATTGATGATGGCTTTGAAGTATCCACAGCCATCAAGTTCCAAAGAATCCTGTGTTACTTTCAGTTTGTTCATACTGTCCCATCCAGCAGAGAAGGCACTATTCTGAGCCAATTCCTATCAGGAGGTGATGAAACGTCTGCAGCTGTACTGATGCTTCTGGCCCATTTCAAAGAGCACCTTACCTTACCTTAAAGGGTCAGCAGTCAAGCAATAAATTCCAAGCCTTCTGTCTCATGTTAGTTCATTGCAGATAATTGCTGTAATTTTACTTACATCTGTATATAATTTAAGAAAGCAGAAAAATTCCATATAAATACTATTTTTTTCTGTAAAAAAATAGAAATGCATGTAACTTGTAATTAACATAATATGTAAAATAACAGATGTTGTTAAATTACAAATGTCTGTAATTTTAGAGTTTTTTATACAATTGGAAAAAAAGTTCAAATGCATTTAAAATTTAGTTATTTTCTATAAAATTACACTGTCTTGAAAAGGCTTGATTAAAGAAATGAATGGGTTTACTCTCATACGCAAACACATTAATGGGTTTACTCTCATGCTCTTAACATACACACTGATGTGAATCTCCTGTACTGAACTTAATGCTATATGAATTACTGCTTACTGCTTGTGTATTACCTTAAACCCATATGATTTGATGGTCACCCATCTATTCTCTATTATGAACTCTATTACCATAGAGATTCTACAGGAGAGAGATCAGTTCTGCAGTTAAACCACCAGGTGGAGGGTTTTTGCAGGAATTACTCTGCTCAGATGTGTAAAGGGAAATCTTTCTGAGAAAGAAATGAGATGCAACTGATCAGTGCATGCATTTGAAAGCTAACAAAAGATCAGTGCATGTGCTCGAGCCCCTACGCTTCCTCCTGAACAGTGATATAATACAGCTGTATTTGGAGAAGACTCAGAATGTGCCAAATGTGACCTCAGGGGTTCTTCACCTCGGACCATCCCAACCAATG
>JAGXOD010000255.1:0-35938 GCA_020368025.1 Brachyhypopomus occidentalis | reverse complement strand
ATAATATCAGCATTTAAAATGAAGATTACATGTAGTATTTAAGTGACCGGTAGTATTTAAGTAAGTTATCGAATAGGGTTGGAATAAAGTGAGAAAATTGCAAAAGTGTTCTAGGAGCTCAAATCACTTAATCATAACATGTTTCAATCACACGATATCAACACAAAATATACATGTTTATTAAATGTGAAAAACTTGTGTTAATTTAACTTAATTGTTTAAATTGCTGCTGAAGCAAAACAAATGTGTGCAACCAATGTCCACTGTTGAATTAAGTAAATCCAACAAGTTCTTTTTTTCAGTGTAAAACAACATTGAATAATTACAACAGTGAAGTGAAATCAGCACGGAAAAACTACTTCTCTACTTTGATCCAATCATCCAATAATAATTCAGCTGTCTTATTCAGAAGTATAGACCGGCTAGTAAACCCCACTTCCCGTGTCTTCCCTGAATCTGTCTCAGTTGAAAAATGTGACGAGTTTGCAATATTTTTTAGGGACAAGATAACTAGTATAAGGCAGAACATAGCAACAAGCACAAATACCTTGATATCAGTTACGCAACCTAACTGTAATATGTCTGATTTCCAAGAAGTTGACATGGTAACACTAGTTGATGTGATTTCATCACTAAAATCCTCTACATGTGAACTGGACCCTTTACCAACATACTTTTTCAAGCAGGTTCTGAGCTCATTATCTAATGATTGTTAATCAGTCTCTGCAACTGGGACAGTTCCCTAATATTCTTAAAACTGCAGTGGTTAAACCACTACTAAAGAATATAAATCTTGATCCCACATCTCTCAATAACTATCGACCTATATCTAACCTTCCTTTTCTTAGCAAAATCATTGAAAAAGTTGTGTCAACCCAGTTGAATGATTATGATTAAAATAAAACAAATAAATGACACTTTTCAGTCTGGTTTCAGAGCTCACCACAGCACTGAAACAACACTAGTTAAGGTAGTAAATGACCTGAGATTGAATAAAGATGCAGGCAAACTCTCAGTCCTTTTTCTGCTAGATTTAAGTGCCGCTTTTGACACTGTTGATCATGAAATACTTCTTGATCGACTACAGAGCTGGGTAGGCCTTATTGGCTTAGTTTTAGAATGGTTTAGATCGTATCTAACTGGGCGCGATTACTATGTTGCATTAGGTACTTCTTCCTCCACACATCAAAAAATAACTTGTGGGGTCCCCCAAGGATCAATTCTTGGGCCTTTACTGTTCAAACTATATATGCTTCCGTTACCACATATCAATAACAAACCTGGCATTAGTTATCAATATGCAGATGACACTCAACTTCACATTTCTCTAGAACCTAAAGCCCTAAAATCAATTAGCTCACTGTTTGAGTGCATAGGTGATATACAGACATGGATGTCTGTCTGAATTTTCTGCAATTAAATAAAGAGAAGACTTATTTAAATCAAATTAATCTGAAAGCCAAGCAATATGTTAAGAACTTGGGCGTCACTTTTGATAATGAGCTAAGCTTTAAATCACACATCATGACTACATGCAAGACAGCTTATTTTCACCTCTGAAACATCGCTAAGGTCCGAGATATGCTCTCTCCTGCTGATAGTGAAAAACTTGTCCATGCATTTATCACATCAAGGCTTGATTATTGTAACGCTGTCTTATCTGCTCTCCCAAAGAGCTCGATTTCTCAGCTACAGCGAGTTCAGAATGCTGCTGCAAGGGTCCTGATCCGCACGAGAAAGAGGGATCGTATTACACCTGCGCTCCACTCACTGCCCTAGTTACCTGTCAGTTTTACAATAGATTTTAATATTCTGGTGATGGTTTTTAAATGTCTTCATGGTCTTGCTCTTCTTTACCTCAGTGAAATGATAGATATGTTCCAGTCAGGTCTCTCAGGTCGTCAAACAGTAATCTACTGGTGATTCCTAAAAGCCGATTAAAGATTGGTGAGGGTGTCTTTAGCCGCTATGGCCCAAAACTCTGGAACTCTCTTCCTGAGGAGCTCAGAGACATTTCATCCCTGCACAGCTTCAAGAAGAGTCTCAAAACCTTCCTGTTTAGATCTGCTTTTAGTTAAGCTATGTCTGTTATCCATTTTATTTACTTTATTACATTATTTATTATTTTAAGAATTTGTCATTTTATTACCTTTATTTCATTACCTTTTATTACCTGTTTGTTTACTTTATTTATTTATTTTTAATCTTTGCTTCATTTTAATGTTTTGTTTTATTTAATCTGTAAAGCACTTTGAGTTGCATGTATGCATGAAAGGTGCTATACAAATAAAGATTATTATTATTACTCAAAATGTCACAAGACCTACTCATTATCACAATCATACTTTAGATTTGATTTTGACGCTGGGTACCGGATGTAGATAACAAATACGCTTCCGCAAACCGCAGCAATCTCCGAACACTATCTAGTCTCATTCGAGCTACATCTTAACCTGAATACCCGCCATTTTCCTCTGCATTTTGTTTAAAACGCTCGATAAATTCATCAACTGCAACAGTTTATTGAATCCCTTCCAGATTTAACTACTTTAGCCTACTCGCCATCAGATGCAGAGGAGTTAGATAGTTTAACCAACTACTTAGAGAATACCTTTAGATCAGCTCTAGATATAGTCAAGTCAAGTCAGTTTTATTTATATAGCGCTTTTTACAACACATGTTGTCTCAAAGCAGCTTTACAAATTGTATGGGTCCAGATCCCTAATGAGCAAGCCAAAGGTGACAGTGGCAAGTAAAAACTCCCTAAGATGGCAGGGAAATAGGAAAATGTAATATATATAGAAATATAGTAGCTCCACTCAAATATAAAAAGGCCAGATTTAAAAAGCTCGCACTGTGGTACACCGACCAAACTCGTAACTTAAAACAAATAGCACGTAAATTAGAGCGGAAATGGCGATCTACTAAGCTGGAAGTATTCCACTGTGCTTGGAAGGATAGCCTTATTGATTACAAAGGGGCACTCACTAAAGCATGCTCAGCATACTTAGCCTCACTGATTGAGAATAATAAAAACAATCCTAGATTTCTTTTCAGTACTATCTCTAAACTTACAAAAAATCAAAGAAGCACAGAACCTCAGATTCCAGGGAACCCTTACTAGTAATGTCTTTAAGGATTTATTTAAGAGAATATTAGACTAAATATAAATCCTTTTATAGGTAATCCATCTGGTCTGTCATCTGGATTGGCTGATATTGAACAAAATCTTGCATTAGAAGAAACGCTTGACGCTTTTCACCCACTCCCACAACCAGAATTGGAGAAAATAATTTCATCATTAAATTCTACTACTTGCACATTAGACTCGATTTCCTCTAAATTACTCAAAGAGGTTTTACCAGTTGTGACCGAACCTCTTCTAACTTTAGTTAACTCATCCATCACAATAGGGCACATGCCCAAATCCTGTAAACTAGCAGTCATTAAACCCCTGATCAAGAAACCAAATCTTGATCCTAATGTACTATCTAGCTACAGACCCATCTCGAACATCATTTATATCCAAAATCATAGAAAAAGCTGTGTTCCAACAATTATGCTTATATCTGCACAGGAACCATATATTTGAAAAAGTCCAATCTGGATTTAGGCCCCACCACAGCACTGAAACTGCACTAGTTAAAGTAACAAATGATCTCCTTCTTGCCTCTGATCAAGGTTTTGTATCTCTATTAGTGCTTCTCGATCTTAGTGCAGCCTTCGACACAATAGATCACAAGATCCTGCTAGAAAGGTTAGAAAATTGGGTTGGTACAGCCCTTTCATGGTTTAATTCTTAGTTAACCAATCGCTATCAGTTTGTAGAGCTCAATAATATTCCCTCCAAACACTCAGAAGTGAAATATGGAGTCCCGCAAGGCTCCATCCTAAGACCACTATTATTTACATTATATATGTTAACATTGGGAATAGTTATAAATAAACATGGTGTCAACTTTCACTGCTATGCAGATGAAACCATCAGTGCAGAGGCTCACCATCTGCACTGAAGGGACTGTGACTACTCGGCCTGGAATTAGAACTAAAACTACAGGACTATGTTTGAACTATACTTGAACTATGAATGCGGACTTCTGCTAGCGGGCCACCCAATGGAGGATGGGTTGACTTGACTGTTACTGCACAGTGATAGGCGGCTATAGAGGTTAGATGGATTAAGTGGTAACGACATCTACAATACAAATTGTTAAACAATTGTCACTGAGCGACGCATATTGTCCTCGCAATGAAAAAATACCCATAACATTTATTTTTGTTGCCTGGCAGACTAGTATAAACCTTACAATTTCTAAAAGGTTAAATAAAGTTTTATGTAGACAACTCTATCTCTAGCTGCTGCAGTAGATGCAAGCAGACCTGCAGTTGCAGTTTGGAACTGAAAGTTTTAGTCTGCATTTTCTATACAGACATTGTTTGGGTGTTTTGACTTCTGATAATTATAGTGCTTGAAAAGCACTATATTGTTATTCCTCATACTTCTTCTTACTATTCTTATTATTCTTCTCCAAATTTCTGCAATTAATGCGGCCGGAACCACTTCACGTACAGACTCCGTTCAAACTGCGTTTCGAAGGTCTCGGCTCTGACAGGTTTGCTATCCATTTTTGGAGTCGATTAGAGTTGTAGTTTTTAATAAATTTAAGTTTAAAAATGAAAAAAAGCCCCATAGAAATGAATGGCGGAATGTCAGAAAATCAGCAGAAATCAGCAGAAATCAGCCGGGATTGGGGGGGTTTGAAAGAGTTTGAATCCAATAGTTATGAACTGTAAAGGTAGGTCTTTGAGGACAGTACATCAAAGAAACTCCATTGTGTAAATGATTGTAGCTAAGGAGCACTGTGTAGCTTGTGTAAACCAAGGAACTAGCCCTTAACTCTCAGGCTGAGCTGAAGAACATACCTCCAAGCCACGTCATGTCAGACAAGCCACCTCAAAAAATCTCTCCCAGTGATTCATATAAGGAAAGAGAAACTACAAAAAAGATTTTTCCAATATTTGGCAGAACAGTCCCAAAAAATTTTATATTTTGGTCTGACATTGAAATTTGTCTTAGCTCTGTATTAGTTTTAACTACACTGTAGTTATCAAATAAAATTTGTGGTGAAAAGTTATTCCTTTTCTCTTTTTTTAACCAGTTTTTTTTTTATTTCTAATGTTCAATTTGTCCATTAGAGCACTAGAGACCATTTTGTTGTATGCATTCATGCTTGCCAGAACGAGAATCACAAATGAAGGAAATATCACAAAGACCGCTGACATCACAACTACATCTCTTATTGAACTAACCACCACTCCAGCAACAAAAGATCCCAGTGGAGGAAAGACAGGGTTGATGATGGTGTAGCACGAAGGTACAAAGTGATGAGGAGTGAGGAAAGTTAAGGGTGTACACATTTTCTTTGGGGCGGAGGAGGGGGAGTGGAAAAGCACATCAGTGGTAGTGTAAGGGTGACCATTACATGGCACACTCAGAGAAAGAGTGAGAGTACACTGGAGCAGTACAGGGGGTGGGGTATGGGGGGGTGGGGGCATTAATTAGGGAGAAAGTAGAAATGGCTATAATGGCTTCTTGCAGCAGGGGAGATGGAGCACTAGAGAAAAGAGAGGTGGGTGGAGAGGCTTAAACAAAGAAAATGGACAAGAATTACGGTACTATTTAGTGTTCTGGCAAGCTGCTGTCAAAGAAATGCAAGGAAGCAAGCCAGGGGCAAAAGGGGATCTTTGTTTGTACATGGGTGTTTAATAGCTGTCCCTCACTCTCACACTCACTTTCTAACACTCTCTAAACACCAACCCAGAAACACAGGAAGAAGTATGAGAAACACTGTTGCATAGTGCCTGAAAATAGCCAGTGCTTTTGCCAATATCTGTACAAAGTCATTCATTCTGCCTGAATGAGTGGCTAAGTGAGCGCTGTCCACCGTGTGCCTTCATTTACTATCTCAGCTGACAAATTTGTCATTTTTCACACCCCTCCTCCTCCTCCTCACCCTCACCTTAAAGCCCCATTTCGAATCCTTTTCCTTAATGCCTTAAGAAAAGTCTCATCCCACATCTCTGTGTTTAGTTATCAGGCACTGGCTGTGATTCAGTGTTCCATCCTCTCACACTGCTCAAATGACTGAATTAGGCAGCACCTCTACAGATAATTGCTTAATTGGAGCCTTTTCACTTACTGTCAATGGTTGAGGGTTCAGTGAATGGCCAAGATAAGACAGTAATTATGTGGCTAGCTTCAATACCCCTGTTCCCCGGCTGAGGGAAGAGGCTGTTTGGTGGCTCACAGCCAACTGCACTCACCACAGCCTGTCAGAGAACTGCCAGAGGACACAAAGGAACACAAGTAGGGAATAGAGGGATCACCAGAGGACATGGAATAGGAAAAATAAATGTGTGCCACAGGAAGAGATTTAAAGTGGTTTCAAAGATGTGTGGGGAGAACCACCTGTCCCAGTGAAAAAAGATATGCCATTACAAGAGAAGTGACTAAAGTTTGCACTCTAAGAAGAGAGTTTTACCAAGCATCTGACAATTAGTTAATGAATAATATAGAAATTGGGTTGATGGAAAAATACTAGAAACTCAATCTATACTCTCCAACTTTTGAATGATGTAGGGGTTTCACCTACTAATCCTTTTAAAGTAGATTATTTCATTTTACCTTAATTATTAATCAGTCTCATTAATTTAGAATCAGTCTCATTCAAATTATACCAGAACCACAACATTTTGTTCTCAACTAAAGGCAACTAATGGTTTGGTATCTGAAGGATTTAACTATGAATTCTTTGGAGGTTTTGGCAGCAACCACTTTTGAATGACAACACAGACAATTTGGTGAAAATAAATTATACATTCATTTAAAACCAACTATTCTAAAACAAACTGCATCAACAGGGATAAGTATATTTACAATGAAGGCTCGGCATCTAGTGTGTGTGAATTTGTAGAAGGGGGAAGAGTAGATGTGTGCGCGCTTGTGAGGAGGCGGGAGCTGTAATCTCAGTTCTCCTATGGAGAACTAAGCAACTAAAATGGCGCAGAGTTTAAACAGTAGAGTAGCGTGGATTCCCAGCTAACAAAAAAAACGTCCCGAGGACGTCCCGCGAACCAACACTGTGAACGTCCTCTGGACGTTTTTTTGTAGGATCGCCAAAATGTTACAGGGGACGTTCTTATAGGACGTTTGTAGGACCACCTGGAAACATCCAGAGGACAATGAGCGGACGTTTAAGGAACGTCCTTTAAACGTCTCTTATGTGTTAAATTGTTTAGGTCTACTTCTTATAAACAACTTAGATTTTATTGATTTAGTAAATCGTGATATTGTATATGGAATAAAAATGAACACACAAGAACTGATAGGCTGTCTGATGTGATAGGCTTGTATTATGTCTGATGTGCGCATTTTGAACGCTGTTTCAAGCCTCCTTTTCACGCGTTTCTTGGGGTGAAGCCTAAAAGAATAGACAAAGATACACGTTTGTTAACATTTAATTTTGTGACCTCTTTAGATATTTTATCTACCCGTGGTTTAATTATAGTGATATGCGCTTACTTCATATGCAGGCGTAAAGTCCTATCCCATGTCTAATTAAATGGTTTTGAGGATGTACCGTCACCCACTACAGTTTAAAGAGGCGAGCCAAGCTAAGCCCAGCCAATTGGGCATGTCAGTTTTAGGCTTAAACGCTCCCTTCAATCATAATTAAAGACTAGTTTTAGTTTAGAATGTAGGTTTTAATTAAAAAACGCAAATCAGGTTTCCCAAAAATGCTAGGGATAAAAGAAAAAGAACAATTAGTAATAATAGTTCACCTGGTTACTTGTTCTCCCACGATGTGGCGCATGTTTCAGCGTGACAGCAATCATGTCTTCAATCGCCTGGCATTTTGCCTCAGGATAACACTTGTTGCATGTACCTTGAAATACACAATTTAAATATGTAAACCTGCAAATTACATGTTTTAAGGGAGAATATTGTTTTCTTTTCGATATTCTATCTGATAAAATTGGACAGTATCTTAACAAATTCTTACCAACATTACATTAATAGTAATAATATTATTATGGAACTTAATTTATTAACCTGTAATTATTCTGAAGGATCAAACGTACGTATGATGACATCATTAATGGGGAGTCCCTCAAAAGATCGTTTCGCTTTTCTTCCTATAAAGCTGTATTCAGTCCACAGAGAGTTGCTTCCAATTTTGCGAAGCATCCTCCTGACAGCATCTCCCAAGCTGCCTCCCCCCTGGAGACTTAGATATCGGATCTGTAAAGAATTATAATAATAACTAGAGAGAACTAAACTCTGCAGGAAGGTAACTATCCAAGAGGAGGCTTGGAGACTACTGCAATAGTGGAAAATATGCTCACAGTGCATTGACGAGAATCAATATCAAGCATCATATCATGGCTCAAGTATCATAAATGGTGGGCCTTGAGGAATTTGCACCTCTGATAAGTTTTAAACAGAAAATTACTGTTGTATGTAATATAATGTTCAAGTCTTACTACGCACCATCTTCTTACGGTATGCAGGATCTTGCAGTCTACTGCAGAGGCCTTCCATGTCCTCTGTTGAGTCACATGGCTCATTTAGCAAATCTGATGTGTCACTGGAGGTACTTGGCTGGTCTGTGCACTTCTCCAGTAGTCTTCCAATGGCGTCCCTAAATTCCTCCTGCATTTGTGTTAATTTTAGCAGGACTTTTCTCTCCAAGGCCTCAAATAATTTCACAATTTCTGCAAAATAACCAATAAATAAATAAATAAATAAATAAAATCACATAAACCTTAATGAGAGCACTAGTGACACCATTAAAAAGCAGTGACAGTTGTACACGCTGTCATAAGTGATCATGACTAACAACAATTACTAATATTGGGCATCATTCACCAACAATTCAATTTATTTTACATTTCAGAAAACTATCCTATATTTACCTTCTTTATCCAGCTCATCAACTGTAAAATAAAAAAAGCATGTAGGTTCACATTTACTGTCCAATAATAGTATTTAAAAACCTCAACTATGATACTATGCGTGATACTCGCACACAAGCACAGCACTTACTACAATATCCCTACTATGAAGTGTTGAGAATGGTCCACCACCTAAATAAAATGTGTGATCGTATGGTGTTTCTTTTCAGCTCATGACTGCTATAGAGGGGGGCTAATAAAACTGTGCAGCAACAGCAAAAAGGTGTACCTAACTGGTCAGTGAGTGTAGGTCAAAGGTAAAATGTTAAACTTACACAGAGGAGTTTTTCTCTTTCTGGGTTGCTTGGGTTGGGCATCTTCGTCTGCAAGATAAACATTATTATGTATGTGTGACGGGCGAAGAATGTGCACAGCAAATAAAGAGGTCGGGCACGCAGCCTCGGTGAAAAAGGGCTTTAATGAAAATAAGAGGATGTGATCATTCGTACACAGTTGATCATTTAGGCTTTAAATACCCTCCTCTGATGAGGAGGGTTACGAGGAGCAGGTGTGTCATTTAGGCTGCTGCTACCAGGAACGGCCAGCAGGGGGGGTGCCGTTCCGTGACTATATGTTTATATCATCTACGTGCTCACACACTATCAGATGCATGATAAAGATTTTCTGAAGAACAATAAGAGTGCCCTCTCACACTGGTAACTGATACATTGTATCACTTGTGCACTTTTTTGTTTACTGCTGTAGGTACCATGCCAAACCAGCAGGTGGCAGTACCACGGGAATTACATCAAACAAGCTTGCTACGACGGAAGAAAGGGCGTGCCTAAAGTGCGCGAAATTCAGGTGGTTAAATACCTTGATCAGATCTGCCATCTCTCTCTCTGGTTTGACCTGCACCGAGGTTAGACCTAGTTAAGAGAGGATCTGCCATCTCTCTCTCTCTGGTTTTCTTTATTGCGAGCACGCGAACTCCAGTACGACTAACGGCAAACAGCTGAAAGTCGTATTACTTAATTAACGAGCCCAAGTAACGGTGTAATCCAACAACCAACTGATCAACGTCGCCACAGCAACAGATTCACCGACCTACTTCTATCAAGCTTGCTCACGCTGCCACACGGACTGACACAAAGGCGATCAATTCCCTGTCGTTAAACCGTGGATGAGACTCACATTCCTGGACTCCATATCCAGAAGGACGATTCCCAGGACACCTGGACGACGTCACTTTTATCAACGAGGAACCTGTGGTGGAAATTCCTCCTAATTCCAGGAGAATTCCGCGAGGACGACGAAACCACCCAAAATCCTCAGCACGTGAGAGTCTAACCGCTGGGCATAGCTTTTCAAAGGGCATAGTTATTTGAACTGCAGACTTAACCAAGTTCAGTTAAGATATTCTGTTTTTATGTTCAGCTTTCTTTAACGCAATCCAGATTTGTTCATACAAAGTTTTCTGCGCTATGCATGCGATCTCTGTTTAATCTGTAACTGATATAGTCTTCCGCATTCTCGGACACACCACGTTAATTTTTAGTTATTAAGCCAGCGCCATTATCCTTTGTTCTGACCACTTTAGAATAAACCAGCTGAGCTCATTAACATACAGCCACCATACTCTACTGTTCAAAGTCGGTGTAACGCCGTGTCCGGCGCGGGTTTAAGGGGCGGACGCAAACGCTGAGGAGAGTGAGATTTATTGGGAGGCATACTAATACACGAAACTAAACCTACATGAAGAGACATGATTTAAACAGGGGAAACACTGGCGAAGCTACATAAGAACAGGCACTAGAAACAAACATGAAACAGAAAACCGCGAACTAACGTGAAGCCAGACTTTACTAAGGATCGTAGACAAAGTACATAGACAAACGTAATGACTGAGCAGAGTATAGCGAACCTGAACAAAGAGACGACAGAGGCTGAAGACAAACGTAACGAACACCAAGACATAACCAGGGCTGTGCACAAAATAACCAGCAACGTAACAAACCAGACAGGGGATATAAATAGAACCTAACTAACATGAAACACCTGAACTAATTAGCGAGGGGCAGTGAATACAAAACAGGAGGCGGGGCTAAGACGCACATGGCTACAAAAACAACACAGACACGAGAATGACAGGAGGGGGCGGGGCAGACCGTGACAGAACCCCCCCCCCAAAAGCGCATCCACCCGGAGAGCGCCAAACAAAAACATCACTCAAACACCAAGAGAAGACAACGGAAAACGAAAACCTAACAAAGCCCAGGCCACCGCCAGGGGGACCGGCACAAACACCGGGACAGAAACAGACACAGAAACAGATACAGGCAGGGGCACAGGCAAAAACGGGACAGAAACAGGAACACACACGGGCACAGAAACAGGCAATACTACACAAACAAAAACCAAACCAGGGACAGCCGAGGGAACAAACAACGAGTCCATAGTCACAAAAGGGGGCAGGGATGGTGGGACACAAGGAGCCAAAACGCGGGGCGGGTCGGGTCGGGCGGGGACCGTGGCGCCGCCGGACGCGTAGGCGAACCCGAGTCCACAGGGGGTCTCAGCGGACGTGGAAGACCCTCCGGGTCTCAGCAGACGTGGAAGACCCTCCGGGTCTCAGCGGACGTGGAAGACCCCCCGTGGGTCTCAGCGGACGTGGAAGACCCACGGGGTCTCAGCAGACGTGGAAGACCCCTCCTGGGTCTCAGCAGGACGTGGAAGACCCCCTCCTGGGTCTCAGCAGACGTGGAAGACCCCTCCTCCTGGGTCTCAGCGGACGTGGAAGACCCCTCCTGGGTCTCAGCGGACGTGGAAGACCCCTCCTGGTCTCAGCGGACGTGGAAGACCCACTCCAGCGGACGTGGGAAGACCCCCGGTCTCAGCAGACGTGGAAGACCCCTTCTGGGTCTCAGCGGACGTGGAAGACCCCTCCTGGGTCTCAGCGGACGTGGAAGACCCACTCCGGGTCTCAGCGGACGTGGAAGACCCACTCCGGGTCTCAGCGGACGTGGAAGACCCCCCTGGGTCTCAGCGGACGTGGAAGACCCCTCCTGGGTCTCAGCAGACGTGGAAGACCCCTCCTGGGTCTCAGCAGACGTGGAAGACCCCTCCTGGGTCTCAGCGGACGTGGAAGACCCACCGTGGGTCTCAGCGGACGTGGAAGACCCCTCCTGGGTCTCAGCGGACGTGGAAGACCCCCTCCGGGTCTCAGCGGACGTGGAAGACCCCCCCCCGGTTCTCAGCAGACGTGGAAGACCCCCCCGGGTCTCAGCGGACGTGGAAGACCCCTCCTGGGTCTCAGCAGGGGCGTGGAAGACCCCTCCTGGGTCTCAGCAGACGTGGAAGACCCCTCCTGGGTCTCAGCAGACGTGGAAGACCCCCTCTGGGTCTCAGCGGACGTGGCAGACCCCCTCTGGGTCTCAGCGGACGTGGAAGACCCCCTCCGGGGCTCAGCAGACGTGGAAGACCCCCGTGGGTCTCAGCGACGTGGAAGACCCCCGTGGGTCTCAGCAGGCGTGGAAGACCCCCCGTGAGTCTCAGCAGGCGTGGTAGACCCCCCCCCGGGTCTCAGCAGACGTGGACGACCCCCCCCGGGTCTCAGCAGACGTGGAAGACCCCCCGTGGGTCCCAGCGGACGTGGAAGACCCCCCTCCGGGTCTCAGGGTCTCAGCTCAGCGACGTGGAAGACCCCCAGTGGGTCTCAGGGTCTCAGCAGACGTGGAAGACCCCTCCTGGGTCTCAGCAGACGTGGAAGACCCCTCCTGGGTCTCAGCAGACGTGGAAGACCCCTCCTGGGTCTCAGCAGACGTGGAAGACCCCTCCTGGGTCTCAGCAGACGTGGAAGACCCCTCCTGGGTCTCAGCAGACGTGGAAGACCCCCTCCGGGTCTCAGCAGACGTGGAAGACCCCCTCCGGGTCTCAGCAGACGTTGCAGGCCGCTCCTGGGCCTCGCGCACTCGTGCAGGCCGCTCCTGGGCCTCGCGCAGGCGTCCTGGGCCTGCAGGCCAGGCCGCTCCTGGGCCTCGGCGCACTGCAGGCCGCTCCTGGGCCTCCGGTGCGCTAGCTGGCCTCTCCTGGGCCTCCGTGCGCTAGCTGGCCTCTCCTGGGCCTCCGGTGCGCTAGCTGGCCTCTCCTGGGCCTCCGGTGCGCTAGCTGGCCTCTCCTGGGCCTCCGGTGCGCTAGCTGGCCTCTCCTGGGCCTCCGGTGCGCTAGCTGGCCTCTCCTGGGCCTCCGGTGCGCTAGCTGGCCTCTCCTGGGCCTCCGGTGCGCTAGCTGGCCTCTCCTGGGCCTCTGGTGCGCTAGCTGGCCTCTCCTGGGCCTCTGGTGCGCTAGCTGGCCTCTCCTGGGCCTCCGGTACGCTAGCTAGCCTGTCCTGGACCTCCGGCACTTCAGCAGCTGTCGTACGTGGGTGAGCAGGCTCCCCAGCCGCCGGCTGCACCGTAGCCTCCTCACCACCCCCCCCCCAAAAATTTCCAGGGAGTTTTAGGCGCCACTCCTGAGAACCTGCTCTGCATCAGGCGGAGAAAGCCGTCCACTGTCCAGGCTATCTCCGCCCTTTTTGCCAAAATAATGTCGGCCCATTCCAGAGCTTTTCCATCTAGCAATGACCGCATAAATAAGACTAGAGCGGGGTCCTCGGGTCGAGGGATGGTCAGGAAGCGAAGGTATGCTCTACACTGTAGAGCGTACCCATCGGCATTGTAATCCTCTCCCTCATATATGTCCGGGCAACGTGTGAGGGAAGGTAGCCCCTTGGGGTTACCTGTCTCATCCTTCTCTAGGAAGGGCGAGAACAGGTCCACCAACTCACTTACTCTGATCTCGTCCGTGGGTGAGGGCAAACTATGATTCTCAGGCTTCTCCTGCTGCGTCCTTTTAACGGGCTGGTTATTATGTAACGCCGTGTCCGGCGCGGGTTTAAGGGGCGGACACAAACGCTGAGGAGAGTGAGATTTATTGGGAGGCATACTAATACACGAAACTAAACCTACATGAAGAGACATGATTTAAACAGGGGAAACACTGGCGAAGCTACATAAGAACAGGCACTAGAAACAAACATGAAACAGAAAACCGCGAACTAACGTGAAGCCAGACTTTACTAAGGATCGTAGACAAAGTACATAGACAAACGTAATGACTGAGCAGAGTATAGCGAACCTGAACAAAGAGACGACAGAGGCTGAAGATAAACGTAACGAACACCAAGACATAACCAGGGCTGTGCACAAAATAACCAGCAACGTAACAAACCAGACAGGGGATATAAATAGAACCTAACTAACATGAAACACCTGAACTAATTAGCGAGGGGCAGTGAATACAAAACAGGAGGCGGGGCTAAGACGCACATGGCTACAAAAACAACACAGACACGAGAATGACAGGAGGGGGCGGGGCAGACTGTGACAGTCGGCGCCATTTTAGTTGCTTAGTTCTCCTATGGAGAACAGAGATTACAACTCCTGCCTCCTCACACGCGCACGACCTCACATGCGCACGACCGCGCGCACACATTTACTCTCCCCTTTTACACACTCACACACACTAGACGCCGAGCCTTCACTGTAAATATACTGATCCCTGTTGATGCTGTTTGTTTAGAGTAGTTGGTTTTAAATAAATGTATCATTTATTTCCACCAATTTGTCTGTGTTGATGTCATTCAAAAGTGGTTGCTGCCAAAACCTCCCAAGAATTCATAGTTAAATCCTTCGGATACCAAACCATTAGTTACCTTTAGTTGAGAACTAAATGTTGTGGTTCTGGTATAATTTGCATATGAGACTGATTCTAAATTAATGAGACTGATTAATAATTAAGGTAAAACAAATTAATCTACTTTAAAGGATTAGTAGGTGAAACCCCTACACTGCTATGAATGGTGCACATCAAACCAGACTGGCAAGTCTGATAAGTTTGTGGACACTGATCTGACCCCACAGTGCACACTTTTTTTTATTTGTAGTTCACTTTGTTTGGTTTTTGAACAGATCTTTTTGTATAGGGTCGTATACTAGGCGTTCATTATGCCTATCATATGAACAAAATTCTGCATTCCTGCTATGCCATACTCGACTTAAATTTCTAATCGGATCTAGGCTGAATGGGTTGCGTATGGAACATTAGGGTTAAAATTAGTGACGTAAAAATTTAAATCAGCTGACTGCCTTTCGCACCATGACAACCGTCAGGGGACCACGTCCGGACGTTCTCAAACATTCTCTAAAGGTAACAAAAATAACGTTAATTCAATGACTATATGGGGACGTCACTGAACGTCCTGTGAATGTATCTTTGGGAACGTTCTGCCAGGACTTCGAGGGGACCTGCTGGGAACGTCCATTATGGCCTAGGAACGTCCTATCGCGAACGTTATAAAAAACCTCAAATAAGAACGTCCATGAACGTCCCCGGGACGTTCGCTGTTTGCTGGGTTAATAACTAAAAGTAAAAATTAATGTGGTGTGTCCCGAGAATGGGGAAGACTATATCAGTTATCAATTAATCAGACAGACAGAGATCGCATGCACAACACAGAGAACTTTGTATGAACAAATCTTAATTATCTTAAAGAAAGCTGAACATAAAAACTCTGAGAATGTCTTAACTGAAACTTGGTTAAGTCTACAGTTTAAATAACTATGCCCTTTATAAACTATGCACAGCGGTTACTCTCACGTGTTGAGGATTTGGGGTGGTTTCGTCATCCTCGCTGAATTCCTCAGGAATTTCAACCACAGGTTCCTCGTTGATAAAAGCGACGCAGTCCAGGTGTCCTGGGAATCGTCCTTCTGGAAATGAAGTCCAGTAAGGTGGGTCTCGTCCATGGTTTAACTGTGGCGACGTTGATTAGACGGTTGTTGGATTATACCGTTACTTTAGGTCGTTAATTAAGTAATACGACTTTCAGCTGTTTGCCGTTAGTCGTACCAGAGTTCTCGTGCTCTCTAAAGAGAGATAGATAGATAGATAGATAGATAGATAGATAGATAGATAGATAGATAGATAGATAGATAGATAGATAGATAGATAGATAGATAGATAGATAGATAGATAGATAGATAGATAGATAGATAGATAGATAGATAGATAGATAGATAGATAGAAAGAGAGATAGATAGATAGATAGATAGATAGATAGATAGATAGATAGATAGATAGATAGATAGATAGATAGATGGCGGAGTCTCTCTTAAATAGGTCTAACCTAAATGAAGATCAAACCAGAGAGAGCTAGATGGCAGAGCTGATCAAGGTATTTAAACACCTGAATTTCGCGTACTTTAGACACACCCTTTCTTCTGTCGAAGCAAGCTTGTTTGATGTAGTGCCAGTGGTACTGTCACCTACTGGTTTGGCATGGTACCTACAATGACTTGTAAGGGTGGCTCAGTCCGAGAGGATTGATCACCCGGGTTCTTAGGGACGGATACAGGGGCAATAACAAAAGCAGTGAACTAAGGCCTCCGCCAAAATAGTGCGGGAAAAGCTGAGAAAAGAAAATAACAAACGCTAAAATAAAAAACACTAGAGAACGAAAAGACAGCCATTCGAGCCTGGAAGACTCTCGACCTGAGTAAGCCTTCATTCATCATGCTGCTTTGATGCCAGTCTTGCTGCTATTATCATTTATACTCACTATAGGACTAACATCTCTGACCAAGGTAGCGTGATACATTTTAGCCAGTTCTTTGCTTACATTTCAGACCTAGCTTTAATCTCATTTTAGCATAGATATAAGACACGCCAGTATCTGCCAGTTAATAGTTTCATCCAGAAGGCATTTTCCTCCTTTTTCATTTACTTTAATCATCGTAGCTTTTGGGTTGGTTAACATTGGTTTAAATGGTCTGTGGAGTTTTCTGTTTCATAGTTAGTTTAACTTCAGTTGGTTTGTCCTTACTCTGATTCAGTTAATAGCTTGATTAACACTCTGAACCTAAACCAAGTTTTGGACCTTATGCGTCATATGCATTACAACGTTAAATTGTTGATATCTACTGATCAATAAAATTTGCATTTGTTCATTAAACCAATTACTGTGGCCAATTTATTTTTGAGCTTCACCTTCGATAATGAGACTGATATAATTTCATCTATTCCAGTTATCAAATATTTTCCTGATATTTCAGGGTGGTGCCCCTTTATAATAATTCACAATTAATAAATATATCACTATACCTATTTGAGCATCCTGACAGTAATGAGTTACAATAGTCTAATCTGGAGCTAACAAAGGTTGTCACAGTGGTTCAGTCTGGAAGCCACCAGAGGGCGTGTACGCACGCTGACTCACAGACGCACATGCCCACTTCAGCCAGACACACGACCTCACTTAACAAACCACTCCCCAGGTCCCAATCACCACACTATTGACAGCTGTTCCCTATTCAAGACACTGCACTTAAGCCCTCAGGTCTTGCAGTCCAGTGCTGCACATTGTTGCGCCTTCGCCACATGTCCCAGGACAGCTGTTGTCTCCTCTTCCGGGACTTCTCTTCCTCCTTGGTCTGCCTTCCTGGAGATTGCTAAGTGATGCTGTCTACATGGTTATTTTAGAGATTTTTGGCTACTGAGGCAGGAGTAATGGGGTAGTCTGCAAGATTTAGCATTAGATCTGGTATTTTCTGTCTTGCGGCCTTTGGGCCCAGAAGGAGAACCTTTGTTTTGTCAGCATTAAGAGGAAGTTTAGCGACATCCAGCATTTAACATCTCTTTTCTTATCTGGATTTGTCATCAGGTTTGGCTGAAAGTTGGGTGTAATCTGCATAGCAGTGAAAGTTGACAACATGTTTGTTTATAACTATTCCCAGTGGTAGCATGTATAATGTAAATAATAGTGGTTCTAAGATGGAGCCTTGCCTGATTCCATATTTCGCCTTTGTGCATTTGGAGGGAATATTATTGAGCTCTACAAACTGATAGCAATTGGTTAAGTAAAAATTAAACCATGAAAGGGCTGTATCCGAGATTCCAACCCAGTTTTCTAACCTTTCTAGCTGGATCTTGTGATCTATTGTGTTGAAGGCTGCACTAAGATCAAGAAGCACTAATAGAGATACATAACCTTGATCAGAGGCAAGAAAGAGACAATTTCTTACTTTAACTAGGGCTGTTTCAGTACTGTGGTGGGGCCTAAATCCAGATTGGAACTCTTCAAATATGTGATTCCTGTGCAGATATAAGCATAACTGTTTGGCCACAGCTTTTTCTATGATCTTGGATATAAATGATAGGTTCGAAGTCGGTCTGTAAACCAGACCGCTAGTTTACAGGATTTGGTCATGTGACCTATTGTAATGGATGAGGTTGTAACCATTGTCCCTCGGATACAGGAATTCATAGTAGTAATCCCAGCTCTAGCCACAAGGTGTAGTAGGGAGCTATTGTGGTTTGAGGGGAGGTACAAAAGAAGAAGAATTCGACGTATTCTCTGGTTAGTGAGAGAAAAATGCTTCTTTCAGATCTCACCCTTTTGTCTCTATGGAAATTGTTCTTCGTCTGCTGTCTGTCTATATACAATCAACTCCTGATGTGACAATCATCAAGATCCCTGAGAAGTGTGAGATGGTTGCCCACCTTTGCATGCCCAACACCTCTGTCCTTTGTTTGTATATCCTTTGAAGTCTTAACCCTAAGGTGACTACTATAACTACCCAACCCAATGTTGATTGCCCAAGTGCCCTCACCTTCATCCCACAGTGACCCCTCCTTAAACTCCTCTTCCTCCTCACCTTCATCCCCCACTTACCCCCCTTAAACTCCTCGTCTTCCTCCTCCTTCCTCCTCCCACATTCCACAATGTATATAAGGTTCTCCCAAATAGACTACAGAAGAACTGGTCGTGATCCACCTTATGTTACATGCTCTGTGTGTCAATAACCTTGTCAACACTGAAGCCGTCCAGTCTCCTGACTCCTGAATCTGATTCCTGAAGGCCGAATTTCTAACAGTAGGAAGCATGCAAACAATCCTTATGGATCTGAATTTCTAACAACTTGGTGCCGTGACCCGGATGGCATATTGAAACCTACTTGGTGAGTAAACGCCATTTCGAACTAAAGAGAAATTCTGGTTTATAAGACAGAGGAGTCAGTAAAGCTTGGCCTCTTTGGAAAGGATTTGTACCCATTGTTACTGAAGCTGTAACTATTACCACCTGCTTCCAAAAGAAGTTTACTGTTTGTCACTGTTAAAACCTAGTGTTTGTGGCTGTTATCCTCTCTGTTTCTGAGAGAAGTTTGTCTTTGTCGCTGATAAAACCTAGCGTTTGTGGCTGTTAGCTCTGTTTCTGAGGGAAGTTTGTTTTTTGTCATTGATAAAACCTAGCGTTTGTGGCTGTTTTTGTTTTGTTCGTTTGGTTGTTTGTCAGTAGTCACCTCACCATGTTCTCAAATGGCCAGACTGCTCAGACAAATGGTAATAGTTCATGGAAACCACTTAACTATAGGAAAATCACACTAGTTAAGGGTGGGACTGAAATGCCACAGTGGTATGACTCTGAATTTGAAATAGTAATTGGCAATATAGTCAAAAAACATGTTAATGAGCAAAAAAGGTCTGAGTACTTTTCTTGCAAAGGTTTTCCTACTCCGAATGAATGGTCTGTTACCGATTGCAAGACAGCTTTGGGCTATGGTATCAAACATGACTCAGTGAAGGAATGTCTTTTTGTTCTAAAACAATACTCGGGGTATAAACTTAGGCACCTAGAGGAAGCTGAGGGGAAAATCCTAGAACTAGCTAGCGAGTGTAAAAAGCATAAAACATCTGCACTAAATGCGATTGTTAAAGAGAGTTAGCATTAACTGCTAAGAAACGAGACGCAGGCGGACGAATTTTGGTCTGTTTGGTTTGGGTTTCACCAAGATGATGAGGAACAAACCGTTATCTGTAAAATATGCCGCAAAAGTATTGCAGCAAAAGGTAGCAGTACCACAAATCTGACAATTTGAAAAGCCACCCATTACAGATCGAACAATGCCTGAAACTCCGCATGTCCACATCTTGACCTACACCAAATAAAACGCAAATGCAACCAGCCCAGAAGCAAATGACTCTATAGCCAATCAGCATATAGACAAGCTAACCCCATTGGTTGCTGATCCATCCACCATCTTTGATGGCATTCCCACAACACACAGTGTTTTTTTCTGTTGTAGATATGGCTAGTAGTTTTTGGTCAGTTCCATTAGCATCACAAAGCCAGCCATGGCTTGCATTTACTGTGGGGAATGTGCAATATCAATGGACAAGGCTGCCACAGGGCTTTCACAACAGCCCCAGTATTTACCATCAAGCACTCAGAAATCACCTTTCCCAGGCTGAGCACATTTTGCAGTCATCTATTATCATTCAGTATGTTGATGATGTTTTGTTATCAAGTGAGAATGAGGAAATACACGACATAGGCTCTTCTTGATTTTTTGGCTAGCAAGGGACACAAGGCCAGTCATGACAAAGCTAAGTCATGTTGTCCTGGTGTGCAATATTTGGGACAGTGGGTTACCCAGGGTTCTAGGAGAATTTTGCCTGCAAGAAGTTCAGCAATCAATGCAATGTTGCTACCAACCACAGTGCATAAATTGCGAGCTTTCTTAGGCCTCTGCAACTACTGCAGACCCTGGATAGATTCTTATGCTGTGATTTCACAACCACTATACGATCTGCTTAAAGGTAATCCTGGGCAACACAATCCTCTTGTACACACAGATGACACAACCACTGCTTTTGCAAATTTGAAATCAGCCCTGATATCTGCACCAGCTCTTGACCTTTGTGATCCAAACAAGTCTTTCACTGTATTTGTGCATGAAGACTGTGGTTTTATGACATCCTGCCTGACTCAGGAACATGGTGGTATGCAGCGTCCAGTATCTTATCATTGAGCTAAGTTAGATGCTGTGGCATGTGGAATAGGTCCATGTTTAAGGGCAGTACAGGCTACTTATCTGGCACTGTTGACATTTGCACCACCACTGCATTGAATTATCAAGTCCTCATCCTGTTTTTAAAGATATCCCTCTTGAAAATCCTGATTTGATTCTTTTTACTGACGATTCCTCAACTCACATTGATGGTCAGCGCAGATCTGGATGGGCGGTGACTGACAACTTTCAAACTTTGGCCAGTGGTAGCCTTCCTCCCTCTTACTCAGCCCAGCAAGCTGAGTTGGTAGCTCTGACTGAAGCATGTAGAATAGCATCAGGTAAAAGTGACACAATCTTTATGGACTCTAGATATGCTTTTGGTGTGGCCCATGACTTTGGGCACCTGTGGAGTCACAGGGGTTTTCTCACAGCTGCTGACACTCCAGTTAAGAATGCTGACCTCGTACAGGGTCTCTTGGAAGCTGTCAAACTACCCACATATCTAGCCATTGTTAAATTTAAAGCACACACAGGTGGTACTTCATTTGAAGCACAAGGCAATAGAATTGCAGATGAAGCGGCTAAAAGGGCAACTTTATTACCACCAGCTAGCATTGCATCTCTGACTAGCACAGAATGCAACACTAATGACATTTCTGCAATTCACAAGCTACAGTCTGACTCCCCTAACTGGGAACTCTGGACTTGGCTTGATTCAGGTGCAAAAATTGGTCCAGATGGTGTCTGGACCAAAGGGGAAAATTAGTCGCACCCGAGTCATTACTCCCTTACTTAGCTACACAGCTACATTCTTTGGGTCACATTGGAGTGGAAAAGATGTTTAATCAGTTTTCACATTCCTGGTGGAATCCTCAGTTCAGGAAACAAGCTAAAGCAGTTGATCAAAATTGTGTACCATGCAATCAAGTTAATGTTGTGCCTTAGATGCGCACTCCTGCTACAAAAACAGTAGCACCTCCAGGCCCATTTCGGCATTTACAGGTAGATTACATCACACTGCCTAAATGTGAGGGAAAGCAAGATGTTTTGATTGTAGTGGATAAATTTTCACGCTGGATTGAAGGTTATCCAACTTCCAAAGGTACTGTGGCACATACTGCTAAGATGTTAGTGCAAGATTTTATTCCTAGGTGGGGACTTCCTGAACAAATAGAATCTGATCAAGGTACTCATTTCACTGGACAGGTAGTACAATCAGTCTGTAAACTTTTGAATGTAAACTGGAAACTTCACTGTCCTTACAGACCACAAGCTTCAGGACAGGTAGAACGTGCAAACCGCAGTTTGTATATCCTTTGAAGTCTTAACCCTAAGGTGACGACTATAACTACCCAATCCAATGTTGATTGCCCAAGTGCCCTCACCTTCATCCCACGGTGACCCCTCCTTAAACTCCTCTTCCTTCTCACCTTCATCCCCCACTTACCCCCCTTAAAATCCTCGTCTTCCTCCTCCATCCTCCTCCCACATTCCACAATGTATATAAGGTCCTCACAAATAGACTACAGAAGAACTCATCGTGATCCACCTTATGTTACATGCTCTGTGTGTCAATAAACTTGTCAACACTGAAGCCGTCCAGTCTCCTGACTCCTGAAGGCCGAATTTCTAACAATAGTGTAAACATCAAATTCAGCATTCCTATGTAGTCCAAAATTCCAGGTGCAAGAAGCGTGTTGATGGTTATAGGAAACAACTGATTCAGTGGGTGTGCAACCAAATATTAAGTTGAAGATGCCACTGGCCCATTTTTTTTCTGTTTTTTATGTGTAATATATCCAAAAACATGTGTAAACATGCGTATAACAAAGTGTAATCGCATGTACCGTCTAGCTCCGCCCCCCCCTCCCCCACTAGCTGTCGATCTCAGTTGTCCTGGTCCACGTGTCAGTGTTTTTCCCTACCTGTTTGTCCCGCCTTCCTCTGTAATCCTGCCCCTTTGATCATCGGTCCCACGTGTGTCTTGTTTGAGTCCCTGATGTTTCAGAGTATTTAATCCGCGCGTGTCCCAGTCCCTTTGTTGGATATTGTAAGTCAGTTTCCTGTTCCTCTGTGTGTTTGAGCTACTTTGTATTTCCCGTGTACCTTGTTGTATGTTCTGCCCTCTGATTCCCTACCAGCTTCAGTGTTGACAAGTCTTATCTAGATGGGAGATCTTACCAAGTATCTTGGCAGGGGGTCACATCTGCTCCTTCCAGGCTCACCACGGGTGTCCCACAAGGCTCAGTGCTCGGTCCTCTGCTCTTCCCTCTTTACACTCGTTCTCTTGGTGATGTAATATCCTCCCATGGATTTTCCTATCACTGTTATGCTGATGACACTCAACTTGTCCTTTCCTTTCCACCTTCTGACACACATGTTTCATCTCGGATCTCGGCTTGTCTTGCTGATATCTCATCTTGGATGTCGGCTCATCACTTGAAGCTGAACCCCAGCAAGACTGAATTACTGTTCATCCCTGGAACTTCAAGTCCTCGCCAGGATCTTTCCATCTCTTTTGAGAACTCGCTGGTCACCACATCTGCTGAAGCTCGAAGTCTTGGTGTAGTTGTGGATGACCAGTTATCGTTCTCAACCCATGTTGCAAACCTGACTCGGTCATGCAGATTTCTCCTTTACAACATTCGGAGAATTCGACCTTTTCTGTCTAGCGAGGCTACTCAAGTGCTTGTTCAGTCTCTTGTCATTTCAAGACTTGACTACTGCAACTCACTCCTGGCTGGTCTTCCTATGCGTACCATCAGGCCCTTGCAACTGATCCAGAACTCGGCGGCTCGACTTGTCTTCAATGTTCCTAAGTTCAGCCATGTTACTCCTCTGCTGCGCTCACTTCACTGGCTTCCTGTAGCTGCCCGCATCAGATATAAAACCCTGATGCTGGCCTACAAGGCTAAGAATGGACCAGCACCTCCATACATGGTGGCAATGGTCAAATCCCGATCTGTACCCAGAGCTCTTCGAGCTTCAAGCACAGCTCGGCTTGACCCACCATCTCTCAGAACACGCGGAAAACATGCATCCAGACTTTTTTCAGTTCTGGCACCTCAGTGGTGGAACGAACTTCCCCTGAGTGTCCGAATGGCAGAGTCTCTTACTGTTTTTAAGCGAAGACTGAAGACACATCTGTTTCAAGAGCACTTAAATTAAATTTTACTACACTAGCATTTATTAAATATTTGTGACTGTAATGACTTTTCTTGCTTTTATCTTTTAAGTAGGGTTTTTTTTTCAGTATATATTTGAGTATATCTAGGCGTCCATACTGACTGTATCTAATAATATCTTTGCTTAAAGTTTCTTCCTGGGTTTAGCCTAAACTAACTAGCTAGAGATTTTGTTCTGAGTAAAACAATGAAGCACTTTTTGTAAGTCGCTCTGGATAAGGGCGTCTGCTAAATGCCGTAAATGTACCACGTTACCTGCCTCCTGGTTAATTCTATGTTTCGGTTTAGTAAATGTAAGTTGGGTTTTGTTGCTCTCTTTGATCTCCTTCCAAATACGGACTGGTGCTAATGGGCCGCCCAATGGAGGATGGGTTCCCTTTTGAGTCTTGGTCCTCCCAAGGTTTCTTCCTATTCCCCGCCATCTTAGGGAGTTTTTCCTTGCCACTGTCGCCTTTGGCTTGCTCATTAGGGATCTGGACCCATACAATTTGTAAAGCTGCTTTGAGACAACATGTGTTGTAAAAAGCGCTATATAAATAAAATTGACTTGACTTGACTTGACTCCTTGCGTGTCCTATGTCCTGATAGTTCCGTGATTCTTAGTAGAGTTATGTGTATGCCTAGTTCTGTTCCTTTTGTTCATTGGTTCACTGTTACTTTTGAGTTGGTTCAACGTTGTCTTTCCTATTGTTTGTATATTTCTTTTGGTTTTACTCCTTTGTGCCATTAATTCCTTATTCTCTTGCATTTGCGTCCAGTCTGCCCAATTCAATCTGTCACGTTTAGCCCTCCTCCTCCTGTCATTCGTGCTTGTTTTGTTTTGTTAGCCATGTGTTTCATAGTCCCGCCCCTCGTTATTTCCCATCAGCTGTCTTGCATTAGTCCTGTCTATTTAAACCCTGGAATGTCGCCGGTTATTTTGTCTAGTCATTTGTCCTGTCATTTGAATCTTATCTGGTCTCCGTTTTTGTTCTATGTATTCTCAGCCCCGTGTTTATTCATGTTCTAGTCTTTAGTTCTGTTCCTGTTAGTTAGTTCCTGTTTATCATGTCTCTTCGTGTTGGTTATGTTTCGATGTCGGACTCCCTAGATGTTTTGACCCATGCCCGTGTACACGACTCCGAGTTTGGATTGCCCTTTAATAAATCTCGCTCATCTCAGCGTTTGTGTCCGCCAACAACTTCTCCGCCGCTCCCGGCGTTACACAATCATTACATTGCAATACATTTCTGGGGTGCCAACAATTTCAGCCATGACTGTGTGTGTGTGTGTGTATATATATATAAATAATTTTCATTTTCTAGCTCCATTGCACTCTTGTTTTAATTACCACTCTTTCTATCCTCCTTTTCATCTCCCCCACCCCTCCTCCCCCAGCTCCTGTCCCAATTTGCTGGTTCATATCTTTATCTTACCTCCACCCCTCTCCTCCTCTTTTGCAGTGTTTATTTAAGCACTTTCACGGTCACTGCACCATGCTCCCTCTTGCAAGATGAAATTGTCCTCTCCCGCCATCTTTCTCGTTTCGACTCCTGACCTCGCAGTAAAACATTCTCTCTCCCCTCTTGCATGCTGCTCCTTTGTCCCTCTCCATGTAATTCTGCTCTCTCTCCATCTTTGTTAATCTCTTCATCCACTCTCATTAAATGCGTAACTGCATGAACCCCCTTGTTCACCCCACCTATTTCAAACTATTTCTGCATCCCTTGTTCTCTTACTTTTACTGTTGGGTGCTCTCTCATAACCATTTTCTCTTTTCCTGTCTCTTTCTTCAGCCCTTTCTCTTTATCTTTGTCTCTCCATATATTTTTCATTCTGTCACTCATTCCCCTTTTCTCTCTTCCTGTTTTTTCAGTTGTCTCTCATCTCTTTCTCTGCTCTCCCCTTTGCTGTTGTAACCTCTCTTTATTTTTCCAACCAAAAAGCAGCTCAACTTCTGATGAGCTTTAAAGGTGTCACCGCACCCTGTTCTCTTTGTCAAAGCTTCCTGAAGTCTGAAACTATGTGCCGATTATAACTACTGCTCAGGAAAGCACTCACAGGCACATAATTGTTGAATGAAAAGAAGACCCTTCTAGACAGCAGACAATTATCAAAAAGTGCAATGTCTTGAAAGCTTGCTTTGAGGTTGACTTTAAAGGTTCTGGCAACGGCTGTGGCGATCAAATGGTTTGTGCATGACTAGTCCTGTCATTACTGGAGAGTGTGGTTGCACTTTGGGAGGGATTACAACCTGCGTACTGTATAAAACTGTATAATGTTTCCTTTTGTTATTGTATTACATATGGAGTGATGATGTCTATAGGTTTCAAACGTGGCAGCACTACCTGTGTCTGGGTTTCCATAGCATGTCACCATAGCGATTTATTGTGTTCTCTTGACATGCACTTCTCCATTCTATCAGAAATGCATGTTTGTGATGACAGTAATATATTCCACCTCCTCCCCAGGGTTTCTCTCTCTTTCTGTCTCTCTCTCACTCCCTCTTTTCCTCCTCTTTCCTTGTCTTCCTTTCTCTCCTCCGTCCTCCAAGGGATGTTAATGATTTTAAGGGAGTAGAGGTCTGCTTCTAATGTGTTTTCTCTCATGTTAACATCCCATGCTCTTTTCCCATCTACTTATGTGCTTCTGTATATGAAAAATTGCACAAGATAAGTGATATCATGAAAGAGTGGATAAAGAATGTAAATTGAGTAATTTATACTGTGTGGAGACATACAGAAATAGTAATGATAACGTTTCTCTGCTCTCTCCTTCTCACTGCCCCATGCCCTATGCTTGTCCTCTGAATTGAATTATCTTGTTGACATGGTGATAAGGGGGAAAGGGGGGGGGCTTCTGTCATTTTTGCACATACCATCTGCATTTACTGTAATGTTTTCTGAGGTTACACACACACATCATAAATACCTGGTAGGGTTATTTAACAAATGCAGGCTCTAAATCAGCTAGACTTGAACACATTGTCTTATTTTCTCATGTGCATGACCCTTTGTGTATTTATGTATTCACCACTACTATGGAGATCTACAGCCAGTCGAGTTCTCCATCCTAAAATCTCATCCAACAGCAACTATCTCTCTCTCTCTCTCTTCAGGTCCTGATGAACATTCTCCCTCTCGTACCGGCACAGATGGTTTTCAGTGGCTCCTCTGTGTCTTCATTACCTGCACAATTACTGAGGGAGGACGGCTGCAATTACGCCCGACAGCTAGTGCCCACGCTGTACCGCTCAATATTTATTAGTGTTGCACCTGCAGCAAGTGGGCCCAGATGTCTGTTTTCTGTTAAAACCCCAGCCAGCTCCACCCACCCTCCTCCAGTATAGTGCGTATACTCTGATAATACTCAGGAGAAAGCACTCCAGCTCAGTGCCATGACTAATTTTGATTAAAGAATTGAACAACATTGAATTTTAAATTACAAAAAAATTAGTAATTCCATTGTTATTTTGAGGTTCACTGCCTCCTGCTTATTTGATGCTGCTTGACCATCTCCAATGTCAGGAAAAAACAAGGAACTGATCTTTTGAGGTTTGATTTATGTAAAGGGTTTTTTTTTATTGCAGGTGATGATGAATGACAGCGCTGGTTTGTCAATGGCTTTGAGCATCACTGTGTCCAAACACAAGTAAGGTATGCTATTTCATACTATTTCATGCTATTTCATTGAAGCATGGTACTTCAAATAAAACATAATATAATATTGGGTACAAATTTTAAAAATTATATATACCTGTGTGTGTGTGTTTGTTTGTGTGTTTGTGTCATGATCCTATGTAATATCACTTTTAAGCTTTTACAATTACAAACTGCCCATTTCTTGTGTTCTTAAAGTCACACAACCATGTAATAACACTCTAATAATGAAGCATCCAGTTGCACAGGTCTCAAAGGTGATCCCCTGCAAGAGCTGACAGATCATGGTAAGTGTCAACCAGTCATCCAGTGGATCCCGTTGGCACTACTGCTCTGACACTACCTTCCAGCCACAGTTCAAGAAGTTTCTTTCTCTGGAAGAGGCCATCACCAGAGTGAGAACCTGGGGTGACTTGCAGAAGGCACTGAGTGGCCAGAGCTGCAAGACTCTCGAGAGCTGTCCAAATGTGCCAAGGAGCTGCTGGCTTTTCATACTTTCCTTAGAGCCTCACAAACACCCTCCCTCCATTAGTGGGTAAGATTCGAACACCTAAGCATCCTAAAAAGAAAGCCCTAGCCTGGGAAAGTGATAGAGGCCATTAGACCTGAGGCAACCCCAGGAGCCATGGCCCTCGACCCTGATGCGGATGGTGTTGTGTCGGAGGCAGAGGTAATGAGCTGGTCCCTGTCAGAGGAACCCACAGCAAGCCTGGTTAGTATGGTAAGAACCTAAGCCACACATGTAGACAATATGACTGTGCAACGTCTGGGTGTGGGGGTAGGGTGGGGTAGTCTATGAGCCCACCATACCAAAGATGTTCAGCTGGGCTGAGAGGGAGAAACTGCATCAGTGGACTTATGTGCTCATCAACATAGGGGCTTCAATCAGTCTGCTTAGACCTGCATTGTCACAAGATGAGGACCTGCCTACATTACATTCATAGGCAGCATCCTTTGATGGTGCAAGGTCTGGTCAGAAAGGACACATGCATTTTTATGTGTTTAGCAAAGGAGAAGTGCTCACTAACACAGATTTAGACCCAATTGTGAACAGAATTTTTAGAGAAAAAAGCCTTTTGTGTACATAGGAAAAGTCTAAACTATGTTTAGTTTCTATACAGCCCCCTACTCCACCCTTGGAAAGACTTAACATAAATTTTGTAAATAAGTCAGTGAAAGGTGGAGGAGGAAGTGTCATGGTTTGGGGAATGTTTTTGTCAGCAGGAGTTTGACCTCTCATACAGCTGGCAGAGTGATTGCAAGTGTGTATCATAATCTTCTTCAACAACACGTGGTTCCTTTCTTGCATCATTCACTAATCAGACAACAATTTTCATGCAGGAAAATGCACCCTGTCTGTAACGATACAAAGTCGGAGAGACGTGCAGATCAAAGGCATTTAATGCGTACTCAGAAATGTATAGATGGGCTAGAGACAGGCAGGGTTCATAGTCAGTAATACTTGTCAACATAAAACTCAGGGAACTCCAAAAAACAGGCAGGGGTAAAGACAGGGGAATCCAAATGACCAAATCCAAGGAAACAGGCTAAAGATGAAACCAGGAACAGAAACAGAGGTGGAGACGCTCGGTATGCACACATGTTAAGGGAGCAATACTTCGCAACTAACGGAAGAGGAAGTGGGCTTAAATATCTAATGAGACAGCAACACAGGTGAATTTAATAATCCGGTGATGACGATCATATGATGGCTGTTCGAGCTGGGGAGAGTAAAGGATTCTGGGTGTTGTAGTCAGGTTGATTCTGTAATGTGACACTGTCACACAGGAAAACTTGTAAAGAGGCTCCATGAAACTGAAAACATTAAAACAATGAAATGGCCAGCCCAGAGTCCTGATCTAAACCAAAAAGAAAACCTCTAGAAAATCCTTGGTGACAAAGTTATGGCCAAGAAACCCACAGCAATCACAGGAAGACAGGGGAAGACAGGAAGAACAGTGGACTAAAATCACACCAGAGCAGTGTGAGAGACTAGTGATGTCCTGTGGCCGCAGATGTGCTGAAGTCATTCAAAGCAAAGGCCTGTACACTTCCTACTGATTACTTACTTTTTAACCTTCAGAAAAATTAGTTTTAATCTTACTCTGTGCTACTGTCATTGCAGTTCTCTAATTGACCATCATGTTGATATACTTTATGTTGATATACTTTGGTTATTTTGTAAAATACTGTTCTAGTAGGATGGTCTTGTAGGGGTTTTAGTTAGGATATTTAACTACCCTACCTGCTTGCCTACAACCAAGGATGGAAATAGATGCAGAAGGATTGACATGCATAAAATATCTGACTCCAAATTATAGTTGGTAAGAATCTAAAAGAACTCACTTCTCAAAAAACTTAGTGCAGGTTAGAGAATATATCTAACCAACTTTATAAAGTTCCTTGCTATAAACAATATCCTGCTTTGTCAGAGTTTTATCATAAACATGCGCAGCAGATGGGATACTTTAGAGGGAATTGGTGTAAGCATTGATTTACCTTTATCTGATACTAATAATAAGCTCATCTTGCCCAGTATAGCTATAGCCAAGGAAGACCGTGGCTACACAATTAACCAGATTTATTCAATATCCAGAAAATATAAAACAACACAACCATTCTAGATTAAAGTAACAAGGATAATCTCTTTAATTACTGATGTCATGGTGACCTGCATTGGCCAGAGGAGGATGGGCTCCCCCACTGAGTTCCTCTCAAGGTTTCTTCCTCATGCTCCTAGGGAGTTTTTCCTAGCCACTGCCGCCCTTGGCTTGCTCACTTGGGGCCTGGACTCAGACACTTGTAAAGCTGCTTTGTGACAACAACTGTTATAAAAAGTGCCATATAAATAAATTTTGATTTGATTTGATAATACCTAATGGAAACAGAAATACCAACGGTGCCTCACGGTGCAAGGAAGAAGCTGAGGCCGATGAAGAAGAAAAGAGCCCAAAAAGAAAGAGAGAGGTTAACCAATGGGAATCACGCTACTGGTAAAGACAACAGAGTATATTTGCATACAGAATTAATTTCCACACAGGACTGCCACCTTTGACCTTTGGGGTGAAGTCTACAGACCTTCTCAGTGAGTGATGGAACTCTTACCCTGTTAGCATAACCTTTCCCAGTACACAAGCTACAAAACGAGACAAAACATGCCACACAAACACACTGATATAACCAAAATACAAATGGTCAGTTTTATCCCATTGCTTTGGGAATCTCTTGAGGTAAACCACCATGTGTTGCCCCCACATAGTTACGCGTGTTCTGGCTATATTCTCGCTGGGGTTACCTACCTAGTGACCAGCAATATTGTGTCGCCATAGAGGAGTGCATAGTTGGTTTTCGCGCCATTGAGTTTCTCTTCGCCTGTAAAACTTCCTCCCGTGGACGTGGGGAAGATTTCAATCCATTTGGAGAACATGTCTACAATTACGAGACAATACCTCTTCCCTTCAGCTGGGCTGAGTTCAATGAAATCCATCTGTAAATACTGGAAAGGGAGGTCAGGCGCTGGGTGAGCGCTCTGAGGCATTTTCATTTCCCTCCCTATGTTGTTATTGGCACATATGCATCTTTCACAAAATTTTGGGAGTAATTTATAAATCCCTTTGTAAACCATTGCTGCGCAATGCTATCATACATCCCCCGTTTTGACACATGATCGTCCCCATGTGTCAATCTCGCATACAAAGCGAACATGTCATTTGGCCCAATCCAAATTCCCCCCCTCTTCACTGCTCCTGCCCGCTTCCATGCAGACAGCTCAGAAGTGTCTGCTGTCGACTGGAGCTCGCTTATCTCTGCTGTCAGGAAAACATCACTGGTCGCAAGGCTCCATCCTAGGACCACTATTATTTACATTATATATGTTACCATTAGGAATAGTTATAAATAAACATGGTGTCAACTTTCACTGCTATGCAGATGACACCCAACTTTATATATCAGCCAAACCTGATGACAAATCCAGATTAGGAAAAATTGAGGCCTGCGTAAGTGATATTAATGGGGTTTTCAAAAAAATCTCATCTATCACCATCTGTAGTGGCTAAATTAATATGATCTGAACACTATATGTTTTGTTCATTGGGCAGTTTTTTCTCCTGTACATCGCTGGATCCTCTGAATTTCGACATACGGCAGTAATCTATATTAAAGTCAAGCGGAAAATAGAAGTCTTATTACTTTGCAGTTAGTCCTTTCAAACAATTTACCAAAAATGTGAAAAACACTTTCAGGCTGGTCATGTTAAGCAGAGTAGGCTGAGAGCAGGTCACCTTAATGAGTTTGTTAAAGCAAATTTAGAAAAAGCTGTGTAGTGTTTCATTGAGAATTAGATGAAAATTACTGCATGTATGTTCCAAAATGGTCCAGCTCAAATGCTGGTGTTAAGTTGTTGATTGTGGTTGAAAATCTGCTCAGTAATGATTTTAGGTGATATAGTATTTAATTTCTTTTTTACAAAATATATTAAGTAAACATATTTCATTAAATTCAATTCAATTTAAATATTTATTAATACATATCATGTATACTAAATCAACCTAGGGTTGAGAGTTCAAGACCAAATAGCCTGCTTGGTTCCAGTCAAATGAAGTAAGTAAACACATGTTTGTGTTGATTTTGGGGGTTGTTTTGCATGGGGTAGTAATAAAAATAGACTTTTTTTTCCTCAGGGAAAATTTTATTTAATTCTAATTTAATCCTCAGGGAATTGATACTCTCGTATGTTAAAAATGTAAGGCAAAAATAATAACAAGTTTGGCCTACACTTTGGTTACAGTACAGAGCCAGAACAGCAGCATAGCCCAGAGCAGGAGGAGCAACACAGCCCAGAGCAGCAGGAGCAGCAGCGCAGAGTTCAGGAGCAATACAGCCCAGAGCAGGAGCAACAGGTCACAGTACAAACTCAATCTTTTTGCCTAGTCTGACAAGTCTTGAGTTCTACTACGACATTTGGATGGTAGGGTCAGAATTTGGCATCAACAACATGAAAGCATGGATCCATCCTGCCTTGTATCAACAGTTCGTGGTGGTGGTGCAATGGTGTGGGGATATTTTTCTGGCACACTTAGTACCAATTAGTAACAACTGAGCATCGTGTCAACACCACAGCCTACCTGAGTATTGTTGCTGACCATGTTCATCCCTTTATGACCACAGTGTACACATCTTCTGATGGCTACTTCCAGCAGGATAATGAACCATGTCATAAAGCGCGAATCATCTCAGACTGGTTTCTTGACCACGAGTGAGTTCACTGTACTTGAATGGCCTCCACAGTTACCAGATCTCAATCCAATAGAGCACCTTTGGGATGTGGTGGAATGGGAGATTCGCATCATAGATATGCAGCAGACAAATCTGCAGCAACTGCGTGATGCTATCATGTCAAGACCAGACTCTCTGAGGAATGTTTCCAGTACCTTGTTGTATCTATGCCATGAAGGATTAAGCAAACTTATTTAGTCAGATAGCTATTTATTGTAAAGTAAATGCAGAATTTCAAGCATTTTCAATCTCTTTCTCCAAAATTCCAGCACTTTCCAGGCCTGGAAAACAGAGTGTTAAAATTCAAGCATTTTCCAGGCACCCGTATGAACCCTGTTAAGCAGAATTCCTTTCAGAGTTCCTTTCATTGGAACTAAGAGGCCAAGCCCAGCTCCTGAAAAACAACCCCACACCATAATCCCCCCTCCACCAAACATTACACTTGGCACAATGCAGTCAGAGAAGTACCGTTCTCCTGGCAACAGCCAAACCCAGACTCGTCCATCAGATTGCCAGATGGAGAAGCACGATTCGTCACTCCAGAGAACGCCCCTCGACTGCTCTAGAGTACAGTGGTGGCGTGCTTTACACAACTGCATCCGACGCTTTGCATTGCACTTGGTGATGTATGGCTTGGATGCAGCTGCTCGACCATGGAAACCCATTCCATGAAGCTCTATGTGCACTGTTCTTGAGCTAATCTGAAGGCCACATGAAGTTTGGATGTCTGTAGTGATTGACTCTGCAGACAGTTGGCAACCTCTTCGCACTATGCACTTCAGCATCCGCTGACCCCACTCCTTCAGTTAAAATGGCCTACCACTTTGTGGCTGAGTTGCTGTAATTCCCAAACACTTCCATTTTCTTATAATACAGCTGACTGTTGACTGTGGAATATTTAGGAGCGAGGAAATTTCATGACTGGATTTGTTGCACAGGTGGCATCCTATCACCGTTCCACACTGAAATTCACTGAGCTCCTGAGAGCGACCCATTCTTTCACAAATGTTTGTAAAAACAGCCTGCATGCCTAGGTTCTTAATTTTATACACCAGTGTCCATGGAAGTGATTGATTCCTGATTCCAATAATTTGAATGGGTGAGCGAATCCTTTTGGCAATAAAGTATATGTATATATACGGTGTATATATATAGTGTATAACCATGAAAACAGAAGTTTTTATATAAAATTCAAAACAATCTGCCTGATTTTTTGGAATAAAGCAAGGCCGGCCCAAGCCTTTATGGGGCCCTAAGCAGAATGTCATTTGGGGCCCTCAATACCACCACCTCAGCACCAAATTCTTATGTGATTAATTGGCTCATCATGATATCTTGGAGCTCTTGGGGGGCTCCCCGGTGCCATAGGGGCCTAGGGGCACAAAAAGGAACAACACAATGTAACTCCAAGTCAACCACACTTCTGTGAAACCAACCTGTTCAGTTAGGAGGCAACACTGATTGTGAATCAATTTCACCTGCTGTTGTTCAAAAGCAACAGACAACAGGTAGAAATGAGAGGCAATTAACAAGACACCACATATAAAGGAGTGGTTCTGCAGGTGGTGACCACAGACCTTTTCTCATCCTGATGCTGATGTTTTGGTCACTTCTGCATTTTGTCAGTTCTCTCACCATAGAGGTAGAATGAGGTGGTGTCTACAACCCACTGAAGTTGCTCGGCTAGTGCAGCTCTTACAGGATGGCACATCAATGCGAACTGTGGCAAGAAGGTTTGCTGTGTCTGACAGCACAGTGTCCAGAGCATGGAGCAGATACCGGGAGATAGGCCAGTATGCCAGGAGACATATGGAGGGGGCCGTAGGAGGGCAACAACCCAGCAGCAGGACTGCTACCTCTTCCTTTGTGCAAGGAGGAACAGGAGAAGCAGTGCCAGAGCCCTGCAAAATGGCCACTAATATCCAGGTTTCTGCCCATGAGGGCCCGACGTCCACAAGTGGGGCTTGTGCTTACAGCCCAACACCGTGCAGGGCGTTTGGCATTTGCCAGAGAACAACAAGATTGGCAGATTCACCATTGGCACCCTGTGCTCTTCACGGATGAGAGCAGGTTCACACTGAGCACATGTGACAGATGGAGACACTGTGGAGAATGTTCAGCTGCCTGCAACATCCTCCAGCATGACCGGTTTGGCAGTGGGTCAGTAATGGTGTGAGGAGGCATTTCTTTGGAGGTCCGCACTGACCTCCAGGTGCTAGCCAGCAGTATCTTGACTGCCATTAGGTACCGGGATGAGATCCTCCGACCCATTGTGAGACCATATGCTGGTGCAGTGGGCCCTGGGTTCCTTCTGATTCATGACAATGCTAGGCCTCATGTGGCTTAAGTCTGTCAGCAGTTCCTGCATGATGAAGGCATTGATGCTATGGACTGGCCTGGCCGTTCCCCAGACCTGAATCCACGAGCACATCTGGGACATTATGTCTCGTTCCATCCACCAACTGTTGCACCAGACTGTCTAGGAGTTGACTGACACTTTAATCCAGGTCTGGGAAGAAATTCCTCAGGATAGCATCAGAAGCATGCCCAGGTGTTGAAGGGAGGTCATACAGGCACGTGGAGGCCACACACACAGTACAGAGCCTCATTTTAAGGAATGAGGAATTTCCACTGAAGTTGAATGAGCCTGTCATTTGATTTTCCACATGATAACAAATACAGACATCCATGGGATAATAATTTTGATTTACATTGGTCATTTTTATGTTATTTTGTTCTCAACCCATTCCACTATGTAATAAAGATTTTCAACTGGAATATTTTATTCATTGATATCTAGGATGTGGTATTTTAGTGTTCCCTTTACTTTTTTGAGCAGTGTGTATATATATAATTACTCAAAGAGGTTTTACCAGTTGTGACTGAACCTCTTCTAACGGTAGTTACCTTGTATTGGTCTAGACTCTAAACCCTCACACTAATAAAAAGAAGTCAGGGTTCCACAGCATGTATTCTTTGCACTGAAATAATCACT
>JAGXOD010000254.1:0-34603 GCA_020368025.1 Brachyhypopomus occidentalis | reverse complement strand
TGGGACTCCAACCCTGCGTATCCGTTCGCCTCGTCAGACGAACAGTTCGGCTCGCCACACCACGGAAACAAGATTACTTGTCAGTTTTTTATACCTTATGTGCCAAACTCGGTATTTGCCCAAACTTCGGTATTTAGGGGCTTCCCACTTCCCAAGGCCTTCCACCTGGCTTTATGGGTCGCCCTCTCGCCTTACCGTCGCCTTGTCAGACGTACGGGGTTCGCCACACCCAGGAAACCACCTCCCTTCTTAATAACCTTATATTTAATATTAAAGCCTGGACTTTTGTATTGGTGGTTTTTTCCCTTAAACTCTATATTCCTTTATTCCTTTATTCCTTTTTAAACTATATATTTTACCTTCCTTTTTTTTCTTATTATCATTTAACAACAAGACTGGATTTAATTTAGTACCGCCCAAGTACTATTAGTTCATCACAATTTAGTTATATTCAATATGCAGAATTAGTTGTAACAGGTTTCTGCTTACCTTTAATTTGAAACCGCGGGGATGAACCAACAGCCTTTTGACGATAAGTTCCAAAACTAGTTAATCTAACCCAACCCCTAACTAGCTAAGGTAGCTAACCTGACCTTAGTCTAGCTAACTTTCCTCATCGTGCTGTTTTTTCTCTTTTGGCGCACTAATTTGGTGAGCTATGTGTTTATTTAGTACCATGTTCAATGTTGTGTTATATTAATGCGTTTTTTTTGCATCACGTTTATTCACCGACTTGGCTAGCTAGCGGTTAAGATACCGTATTTGATTCTTTGGAAAGTTTTGTCCGCCTAAGCCTACAAAATGTGTAAATCGAATAGTTGAAAACAGTATGTGTATCATTCGTATGTCCGTTGTATAGAGTAAAACAGCCATTTAATGATCAGTTTACTGAGTCATTCAAGGACACATTTCAAACAACATGAGATGGTGCACTGCCCTTTTAAAAATGATCATTACAATATGGGATATATAAAATGGGTTATAGCCCATCCTGGAACGAGGTAACCTTTTTGTATGTTTCAGTGAATTTTACAAACTCTAGTTTGAATTTTACAACATCGTATGAATTATCAGCTTTGAAATGGCAAAAAATTTTAACAGCTAACTTACATGAGCGAAACAGCACTGTGCGCATGCTCACTACAGCTTCAAAGGACCTTTCTCTACGCGGTCAACACTTGTTGCTTAGTAACCAATTCTTAAACTTCGGGTTTATTCAATTCAATTCAATTCAAATTTATTTATATAGCGCTTTTTACAACACATGTTGTCACAAAGCAGGTTTACAAATTGCATGGGTCCAGATCCCTAATGAGCAAGCCATAGGCGACAGTGGCAAGGAAAAACTCCCTAAGATGGCGGGGATATAGGAAGAAACCTTGGGAGGACCAAGACTCAAAAGGGAACCCATCCTCCATTGGGCGGCCCGTTAGCACCAGTCCGTATTTGTGGACAAAAGGTGGTTTTACAGTTGAGGCATAAGGGTTCTTGTTCCCCGGCCCAGTAGTCACAGTCCCCCCGGTGCAGATGAAGAGCCCCAGGCAGGAGCCAGCACCAGCACGTCCTCCCGCGGCAACGGCAAGTCAAGTCAGTTTATATGTGGTAGGCTGAATATGAGGTCAAATCTTTGATATGATATGATCTTTTCTTTCAAAATGTCGACATTTCTTTCAAAACGTGACCTTATTATGATATTATTTATTTTATTTTATTATTATTAGTATTGTGGCATTATTATTTATATTACCTTATAAACGTTTAAAAGTGCGCCTAAATTGGGTTTGCTTTAGGTCAGTGGATAAGGTGTTGGCCTTTGGGCCATAGGGCCCACAGAGTGAGAGGTTCAAATCTCACCCACTGGCGCTGGTGTGTGTATTAGGTTAGTTAGGTTAGAATAGGATAGGATAGAATATGATAGATAGAATATAGGTTAGATATATGATATATATAGGTTAGATATATATATATATAGGTTAGATATATGATATATATAATATAGGTTAGAATATGTCTCCAATACACCAGCGCCAATGGAGGACCCTAACAACCTAAACCAACGCTAGAGGAAACTCTTTTATCACTTTATACAAATGGGTAGTCCTTGTAGAAGTCTGACGTTCATGGTTATGGTTACAGAGTCGCATTCATTACATACTGTAAGAGAGGACAGTAAAAGTTTGATGAATTACATTTTTTGTAATAACTCAGAAATTCGCATTTGCCGTTAACAGAGCTCAACAACTTCAATTCATTTTTGGCCTACTTTAGGTTAGCATGTTTACAACCCAAATGGGTTGTTGGCTTTGCGCATGGTCTTGTCAATGGTAATCATTCACCAATCATGGCAAGTGAGGTGTTAATCTTTTCAGCTTCGAGTGAACTATTGGTTAGAACAGCCATCAATCACTTCAAAGGCGTCAGCTTGTCGCTGACGCGGCTTCCTTGGTTGGCCCACTACCCCTTTCCCCCTTTCTTTGGGGCTCTTTCACAACAACTTCAAAGCCGGATTTCCAACACCTTTTCGCGATTTAGGCTGCATGTAGACGGCTGAAATTTAGTACGCATGTAGATGGGATGGGAAATTTTGTTTTGAATTCCGTCAATGTTTAATACAATGTGATTTGTCGTCGCATAACTGCTGGGCCCAGCAGGGGGCGCTTCAGCAGTAAGAGGATAAGAACTTTCGTTATTATTAGTTATTTTTATGCGGAAAACTGATTTTGCCCGGCGACGGGACCACTAGAGGGCGCAACTGCACAAAATTATATTACTCGCAAATTAATATTTGTGGTCGCAGTCTGGAGCCCTGACAAAATATTTCTTAGATGGGTAGTGTTCTGGAAATTATATTTTACTAGCATTATTCTACTAGCAAATACTGGTAATCAACTGCTTTGCATTAAAAAGTCTTATTAGTAATCAACTGCCTTGCATTAAAATATTCTACAGAAAACAAAAGGATTTCAATACATATTACATACTCTTATGTTTCATTTCTAGTTGTGAAGGTCAGCATGTTTACTTTGTACGTTTCCGAGTGTGCAAGTATAGATTAATAGTATAGAATATAGATGAGTGGATGTTTTGGCCATACTGAACACTGCTCTGCTGTGTTTGTTTGTTTGCTTGTTTGTTTTTATAGTTGCTGTAATTTTTTTTCCTGCTTGCACACATGAATAATAACATTTTGATACTCCATGAAGCTTGATATGTAATAAAAAAAGCATTGATCAATCACATTTTATCTCAGTCCCTCAGACCACACTTTTATGCAATAAGTGATTGTAAAAAAACAATTTTTATGCATTATTTTTACACATTTCTGTACAAGTTTATTTAAATAAACATCAGTATAGTTGGTTCATTTCAGTAAATATGTGGTTTCATACGAGATATGAGAAGAATTTGAAAAATTGGACCTATATCTTCAGCTTTAGGACCATATAATTTATTTATGCAATATACTAAGTCAAATGTAACCTCATTAGGAAGAGAGCTGAGGTTGTTGTGAACATTTTGGTATGAAATATATGGGTGTAATGTTATGAATAAGTATATTTAGAGACAAATTTAGGAAAACATGCTTAAACAGAATAAAGACCCTTAGACCTCAGTGGGTTTTAAGGTTGCCTTTGCATGCAAATCTCTAAATTATGTCACTTTAATCAAACAAGGGAAGGATGGACATATGATCAAGGCCAGTGCAGTGTGTTGATCCTTCATCCATAGCTGGTTTGGCAGGAGGTGGCAGGCCCAGGGTGGATAACAGGAAAGGCTCGTCTCTCCTTGTCTCTGTATTTCTCGGGCAGCCATTGGGAAAAGAAAAGAGGGACAATTAGCTCTGTATGGGATATGTTGGACAAAGGAAATTTAAACATTTCTGGAGAAAAAATGGGGAAAAAAACAAATAGGACATCAGAGTCATTCAGGGAACAAGCAATAAAGAATTACACAAATAACATAGAGGCCTAACAGCTCCCCCTCCCTTTTTAGGGTGTCTATACTATTTGAACCTGAACCCTTCTACTGGAACCTGAACATAGGCAATTGCACCTGTGCTCTCCACAGACATGAAGGGCTTCAGTGTCCCACTGTCATCCACCATCCAACTCCTTCTGATCTCTGACACTAAGTAATACAAGGTCTTAAGAAATAGGCCTATACACTGAACCATTAAAGTAACAGACTTTGAAAATGAAAGAAAAATGTATAAAAAATGAGTATTTCATCAACTCTGAAATGTCTGATTAACTCTGTCTGATATCTTTGAGTCAGAGAAACAGAAGTCTTTACACATGTGGCACATATAGAAATTCAGGTTGCATTTCAATTGTCATCATTTTGTGTATACTGTTTATCTACTTTAAATATGCACTAAGTGGTATCACAGCTGGATTATGGATTATTAATTTGTTGTAGTTCTCTCTCTATCACATCTGGATTATGGATTATTAATATGTTGTAGTCCACTCTCTTGTGTCTAAATGTCCTTTGTTTTGTTCCTGACTTTTCTCTAGTTTCACCAGTCAGTCCAGTAAAGGTGAAACTTCATGATGCTGCTATTCTCCCCTGCAGTCAGACGTATTCTGGTCTGGTCACATGGACTGTGGTCCATAAACCACATGATTGTATGTTTTAATGCTTGATTAGGTTTATTTGAACCTGTTTACACACAAACTTAGTCCATTTAGACACTTCATTTGTAAAATATTTGTTGTTTTTCTAGCTGCTTCTCCCCAGCTGTAAATGGCAACACACATGTCCTTCCTGGATCTCCAGCACACACATATACCGACCTTTCACACACACAACATGTTTCCAAGTTATAAATTATATCACGGAGACCCCCAACACCAATCCAATCTATACAATCAACAGACGCGTTTCTACCGCGGAGAAAGTTTAACTGTCGAGCCAACAAAAACAATTACAAGCTATGGACAGACCTCATTTAGAAGGTAAGACTTTTTTATTTTTTCATGATTGTTATTAAAAATACCTAAATGAAATTAGTTCATTAGAAATATTTTCACAGACAGCTAGCTATACCTTAATGTACGCACATTGATATAATTTAAATTCATGCAATGTGTTAAATGTTTTAAATTACATACAGTTGGACTCACCGGCCATTTCATGTCGGTGTTGTATGAAGTCTGTTTGAAATCTGTTTTGCAAAACGCTGGATCACTAACCCGCGCACGGGACAGCTCCTCTCTGTCTGGCCCCCCCTCAAGGATGATTCACCAAACTGTGTTTACTTAATATACTGCTCCAGGTGCAATCTACATTATGTGGGGGAGACCAAGAACACAATCAGAGTTAGAATGTATCAACATAGATACAACATCCGTCATCAGAGAGAAACACACACCCCGCTGGTCCGGCACTTCATCAGACATGGCTTGAAGTCCCTCAGGGTGATGATCCTCCAACGCAGCCCATTTTGGTCCCGGTTCCAGCGGAAAGCTGCTGAGACGGACTGGATCAACAGGCTGGGCTCATTACACCCATGGGGCTTAAATGAAAAACCCTGAGGAGAGAGAAAAATGCATAGGTGGATGTGATGTCAGGTCTGGACAGGGGACAGGCCAGTACCCAACGCCAGCTCAGGACTGCCTCTGGGGTCTTTCCTCCCTTCTTTTTCCCCCCCCTCCTTTCCCTGACCCCTAAGCCCTAACCCTCCACGGCCCCTGGCCCTCAGAAACATAACCACCCCTACCTCTGACCCCTAAAACCTAACCTTAGTGCCCCCAGCCCCTGAACCCTAACCATCTCTACCCCGACCCCTAAGCCCTAACCTGTCACTGCCCCCGACCCCTAAGACCTAACCATCACTATCCTGGGCCCCTATCTCTAACCCCCCTCCCCCCTAACCCTAAACCTAACCACAGTGACCCCGGCCCCTAAACCCTAACCGACCACTGCCACTGACCCCTGACCCTAACCTTAGTGCCCCCGACCCCTGAACCCTAACCATCTCTACCCCGACCCCTAAGCCCTAACCTGTCACTGCCCCCGACCCCTAAGACCTAACCATCACTATCCTGGGTCACTATCCTGACCCTAACTGAACCCACCCCCCCCACCTCTCTCCCTCTGCACCCCTTCCCCTAGATCCAGTCGTGGGCGACGGTTGTCCTTCCCCTAACCCTAACCCCAACCCTAACCCTAACCCTAACCCTAACTGACTTGCCATTTTCTTGAAGTTTAAAAAATTATAAAAACTTACAAAAAAATAATAAAACACATAGACCAAAAAAATTTTTTTCTTTTTTTATTGTTGAAAAAAATATAAAAATCTACAAAAAAAGTTATAAAAACAAAAAAGACCAAAAAACAGTGTTCATTTGGTATATTTCCTCTTCACAATGCCTTTCCATGGGCGCCCCTGGCAGAGGGGTTACAATCCCCATACCGGGGAATTTACTTACCATTACAATGATGAACCTTTCACACAGGTACGCTCATCATTTCACAGGCGCGCGGACACATGTACATCCCATCTACATGCGTACTAAATTTCAGCCGTCTACATGCAGCCGATCGCGAGAAATCCGGCTTTGAAGTTGTTGTTGAAAACACGTCGACCACGTGGGTCTCTTTAAATGTCCGTGTTTACGACGTAAGATGACTTCATGTTTGTCACCTAAAATTCGTTTACTTACAAAGCTTCAATATCACACTCTAAAACAGTCGAAAAGGTGTTGGTAAATACCTTTATTTGCTTGCTCACTTCATTGCAAAACATTGCGTAATCCTCTCCCTTGCTCAGAGCCCCAAAGAAAGCTCGATCATTTGTTCCCATGGAAACGGTGTTATGCGTCATCTGTCCTCGACTTGCCTCAATGTGTGAAAGGGGGGAGGGGTAGTGGGCCAACCAAGAAGCCGCGTCAGCGACAAGCTGACGCCTTTGAAGTGATTGATGGCTGTTCTAACCAATAGTTCACTCGAAGCTGAAAAGATTAACACCTCACTGGCCATGATTGGTGAATGATTACCATTGACAAGACCATGCGCAAAGCCAACAACCCATTTGGGTTGTAAACATGCTAACCTAAAGTAGGCCAAAAATGAATTGACGTTGTTGAGCTCTCTTAACGGCAAATGCGAATTTCTGAGTTATTACAAAAAATGTAATTCATCAAACTTTTACTGTCCGTGGAGAACGTGGCGCGATTTCTATTTTACATGGACAACAGGGAGCCCAACCTGCTGTTTGTGAGAAAGCCAGAGAGGACACGACAGTACTTCAATGACCTCTCAGGGGCCGGCCTGTGTATGCAGACCGTACAGAACTACATAAAGAGCGTCAAACGGTAAGCAGTGTGTTGTTCCTACTGGTAGTTTATGCTGCAATGCAGGGCTTTTGTTATCACATGGGCTGATTGTTATTATCCTAGTCACTCATTTCTCATCCTGTTTCATTTCAGGTTCTTGAACTTCCACGTGAAATTCACAGATTTGATGTTCTCAGACAAGGAGCTTCATCAGGACTGTAAGAATTACCTCTTGTTCATTTGACACATTCAAGCATCTACACAGAAGCAAGTGAGCAAGGAGGTGACAAGGAAACGGTTAGCATCTTTATTCCACACCCAGTCTATATGTACAGAACTTATGCTGTAGTAAGAATGTAATGATGTAAGTGAATCGTACATAAAGTGCACCTTTTTTTTCTTTCCACAGCTATGAAGTTCTCAGCGAGGGTTGCGTCCCTCTTGGAAAGTGCGTGGCTGTGTTGGAGGCAGCCAAGGCTGACTTCTTAGCTGTCATTGGGATGCTGTCCGCGCCTGCTGTATCAAAGGAACCAACAAGTCTACAATTGCTGCTTGTGCTGTATTACCTGGAGGCTGTGCTGATTCTGCGCCACCTTCTGCGACCTGGTGTAGTTGAGCACCTGACTGTAAGTGTTGGCATTGTTTTTTTTTAATATATATTTGTCTCATTACTGTTTTAATTAGCCTCATGCTTGACTAAGAATCTTTCCCTTGTCTTGTAGGTAAATGAATGGGTGAAGTGGCAGAGGGTTTCTGGGCAAGGTGGCCATGTTGTGGTGGGTGTCATGGAGCACAAGACCGCCGCCACACAGGTTGCCACCTTTGCGCTGTCGCAGGAGGAGGAGATGGTAAGATGCTCAGCACAGATTTAATCCTGTTAATATTTTTAATTATGTGAATGTGTCCTGCCATTTGATATGACATTAATTGCTTTACTGTTTCCACAGTGGTTCGACACCTACTACACTGAGGTACGCCCAGGGTTTTGTGGTAAGAAGAGGAAGCGCATGGATGGACCTGATGAGGAGAGATTTTTCCTCTCATCGACAGGGTGTCCTATTTATAACGCATCAAATGACCTGGCGCGGCTGCATGCAAGGTAAGTGAAACAAATAAACATGCCTTCTTTCAAATACACTTTTATTATTTATGTATATATGTTTTAACATCATACATATATGTATGTTGGATGTGGAATTAATGAGTGCATTACCTCTATGTTTCAGATACAATGTGGAGAAGATTACCAGCCAGATTGCGCGGCGGTCATTTGAAACAGCCACAAAGAGGTTGACTGTCAGCGACAAGTCTGTGGTGGCAGACTACCTTAAAAACAGCCCGGCCACCACTGCTGAACGCCATTACTGGATGAAGCAGCCTAACAATGTGGTGTCAGCCAGTCTGATCCTGCAGAGGCTTGTCGGTGATTCAGAGTGAGTGTTTGTTCAAGTCTCCACTATAGCATGGTCTCCAATTGTAGTGTTTGTAGTAGAGTGTCTTTTGCTTTTGCCTATACTCATCATCTTTCCTCTTGTTTTCTGTAGATCGGAGGACAGAAATGTCCAGAGGGGTGGCTGCCCTCGTCTGGATGACCAGGCGGCATACGATATGCTCGTCCGGTTACATCCAGTGACCGTGGACGGTCTGCCTCCCAAGCGGTCACAGCGGACTGCGGTGACACAATGTCACGAGCGTTACTGCTATGACCGCTGGCGCAGCGACCAGCTTCAGCTGCGCATAGAGCACGTGCTAGGTGAGTTATGTGAACCCCAACACCAGGGCCCAACATAAACCCAAACGCATGTCATGTATTTTATGCACAGTATTTTACTCATGCTTGAGCTGACCAATGTCTTTTTTTTCTTTTCTTCACAGAACACTTTGGCCGGCGGCAGCCATCTGAATCAAGTGTGCGCAGATGGTTGGATAAACAGGGATGGAAGGTGAACGTCCCCGATGCCACCAAAGTTCTGCGGCAGTGGAAGCCAGCTGGCCAAGTGGACTCCGCCTTGGACTCTGCCACCTTGCAGAAGATGACCAGGACCCAGAAATGGAAAGGCCTGGTCGTCCTGCAAAAGGATGAGAAAGGACGTGGAGTTTTCACCTCCAGGAGGTTTTGTGCAGGAGAGGTGGTGTGTGACTACCATGGGAGAGTGGTGTCACGGCAGGAGGGTCTGCTGTGGATGGCAAGGATGTCATTGTTTTTTTGGCCCTCCGGGACCTTGTAGTGAACGGATGGGAACTATTTTTTGACTATGGTGTCAACCGGACTGTGATGTTTCTTTATGCCTTTTTTCATGTGTTTTATTTTGTTAAACATCTTTGTAATAAACATATGTTTTATTTGGCTGTAAACACGTTTTATTTTTTATTTGATATGAGAAAATCATTTCATCGCATTAGACGATAAAAGTGAGCGATAACCAGAGTTGCCAGATTCGCAGTTGTCACGCCAAATTAGGATTGTTTGAAAATCCCGCCGCGGGTGAAAATTCAGGGGTGGCGGGGTCCGTTTGTTTGGGCTACTATTTTTTTTGGCTACGTTTATTGCATCTGGTGATTCACTGACATAAATCCCTCATAAACAAAATACTAAGTCATAGACTCATAGTTGTTTTGCCATTTGCTTCAAATGAGTTACAGACATATATTTTGGGTTAGTTTAAGCTTCTGAAGGGCGGGTTTTAGACTGACTATGGGCTGGATATTTTTGTAGGACCTGGCAACCCTGGCTGAACATGTAGAAAGTCATCTATAAAATGTCAGTGCGGAAGGAAGGCGGATGCAACAAATCACAGTAACCGTCGGTCCTTCAGTGTTCGTTTTAAAACCCACACGCGCTGGCGGCCGTGCGCTCCTCTCCAACACACGTGCAACACGTCTCGGGACGCCGCTTTCCCGCGTGCCTCTCCGTTAATTAATGGGGCACTTTAGGTTCACGTTAGCTAGCTCCTTCGCTTTTATCGAAAATGACACGACCAACAATTAATTTTAGTGTTAAAATCCATTAGCATTAATGTTGAGCTAGCTAACTAGCTAACGTTAGCTATGTCAGGTCACACGTAGGTTAAGTCCGTCTGGGGAGCTTCTGCTTCTGCTTTCTATTCATTAACTTCCTGTAAACTGATACTGAAGAAATAGCGTGTGACCATTAGGTGAACGTGTACGATCCATGGCTTCTTTGCTGTGCATAATCCTGTCGTTTCGTTAAATCGCTAAAATTCTTCTTGGAGTTCTGCACAGAGGTGTCAATGAAGAACATTCTGGTGAAGACAGACACCCTTGACGTCAAGTTGATCGACTTTGGTTGTTTCGATCTTCTTAATACCGGCCCCTACAGGCTCTTTGCAGGTTATTCACCATAGGGATGGAATGTGCACCTCAAGTTACAAACTAATATCAAATGAGAGACTATTATTATAAACTATTATGTTGTTACTGATGATTGTCTTTCTGTCTCAGGCACCAAGCTATACTACCCTCCTGAATGGCTGATCGACGGAAAGTATGAGGGTCACCCAGCCACCATCTGGAGTCTGGGTGTGCTCCTTTACAGTTGTGAGAGAAATTATTATGATAATGTCATCTTGATCATGTCATTAGATTATTTCAGATCATCATGAACTGTATGATTTAGTATAAGTCATTCTGACTAGCAGAAGGACTATAATCTGTTAGTAATTGTGATTCAGTGTAGGTCTTTTCCTTAGGTCTATAACTGAGACATCAGTTTTTTCTTTCGGAACCTAAAGGAAGCTCCATATCAGGAGATATACACATGTAGACAAACCAGGCTACTAGGCGCCTGTTCAGTGTACGTGCTGTGTTCAAGGCAACCTGTCTGCCGAAATTGTTGATGTTGTGTTTCTGTAATGTACTTAAGGGATGGAGCGCCCCTCTCTTGTTGTGAGAACTTCGTGCTAGACGAGACTCTCACCTTGCTTTGCTTTATTGCATTTATTTAATTAATTTATTTCATATTTTATACCTTTTAAAAAATTACTCAATTAACTAATTTAACCACGTCTGAGTCCTCAATTGATTTTCAGAAATTTCCACAACAATTTGGCGTCATCGAACAGGATCGGCATGAGGCACCCGGGGGAGGAGGTGGCTGATCTCCGAGGACGCTCCCCGAAGGCAAAGGCCTGTCGGGCTGGGAAGGACACGGAAGGAACCCCACGAGTAACAGGAAAGTACCCATCCAGGGAGTGACGCGTCACCACCTGCCTCCGGAGGTGTTATCTGCCCGATCTAACGAACTACAGTAAGTAGAAAATTCTAGATTTTTTTTTCTAGATAGATTGTGTTAAATATCCGCCAGTGTCTGGTCGTCGGGGGTTCTCTGTATATGATAAGGGTATTAGCAGATACTTGCCTATTTGTGTTTTGGGGATACCACTGTGTGGTATCGCCCGTCTGAAGTAACACGGGGATATAGTGAGATATCGCCCGTCAGCCGAGCCGTTTGAATGTCTGGACTTCTGTCCAGTTCAGGGCGCGCTAGGTAGACGTTGCTTAGTAATTGGCTAGATCCGGATCGACAGAGAACTTTTAGGGGGACGACAGAACTGTGTGCTTCGTTTGTACGAGGGGCGGATATTTTGGGGACTCTTTTTGGACGTGTTTAACTGATTGTGGGTTTTGACTCCTCACACACAAAAAAAAAAAAGTGTGGAGGGGTTGGATTACTGGATTTCTTGTTATTATTTTCATTATTAGAGAAAGAGGAAAATAATAACTATGGGTAAATCACAGAGTAAAACACCGGAGGCTCAGAGTAAACAGAGTAAAACACCGGAGGCTCAGAGTAGTATAGCCTACCGAATGTCTAGAGATTACGGGGAAGAAGTAACACAACATATGGCTTTTTGGGCTGAACATTATGGGTTTTGTACCACAACTGCAGCCCCTGCCATCTGCACCTGTACTAGCCGAACAGCCCCCATCACACCCAGGCCCATCAGGCCCGCCAGCCCCGAATGAGGAGACCCGCCAGATCTGCCAGGCAATGGAAAGCGGCCGCCAGGTGTTGGAAAGCATCATTCCCACCTTCCCACCGCCACCCTCACAGACAGTACTCATTCCACCACCCCCACCACCTCCACCACCCCCACCACCAGTTTCACCCATGGCAGCACACACAAGGAGCCGTGAGCCAAAAGAGCGGCCCGCCACGGCTAAGGGGGAGGTGGTGCCTGAACACCAGAGAGGTGGTGCGACACCAGAGTGTTACATGACAAGTGTTTTGACACAGGTTCACGGTGACCGACAGAGACTGTTAGCCTACTTCTCAGGGAAGTTGGATCCCGTGGCAGCTGGGCTGCCTTTGTGTGTGCGTGCGATAGCAGCGGCAGAGAAGACACTGGTAGCTTCCAGAGACATTGTGGGGTACACATAACTTATACTTCTGGTCCCTCATGCAGTTTCTAGGATTTTGCAGGATCAGAAGATTGCACATTTGTCCACACAGAGGTGGTTGAGATATCACACTGCGTTGTTGGATATGCCTAATGTCACTCTTAAATGATGCACAACTTTGAACCCATCCACCCTCCTCCCCACAAGTCGCTATCATTAAGTGTGCCGCACACACCAGAGCAGGAGACACAGTAGCGAAGGGCAATGCCTTTGCAGGCGCTACAGCTCAGCACACAGCCTCACGGGCTCCACACATACTGATGATGCAAGTTGATCATTGCAAATCTGATGACACACCCCTTATAACCAGAGCAACTCAAACACAAGCTACAGTGAAAGAGAAATAAAAGTGGGCAAAGGGAGGGTGCAAGATGGTTGGTGGAGTTTGGGTGCACACAGACACGGGGAAGCCGTGCCTCCCGATGGCCTATATGAGGGGCCTGATTGAAATTGAACATGGGAGGTCTCACATGTGCAAGGGAGGGATCGTGTCCCTGATTAGTCGACACTGGCACGCACCAGGAATAACTACACTCACCCAAAAGTTTTGTTCACGATGCCTAGTCTGTGCACAAAACACACCGCAGGGAGATAACAGAACAAAACATGTGCCCGCCGGACACCCGCCACCGACCGAACCATTCCAACACTGGCAGATTGACTTGTAACTATGTAAACTGTATATAAGTGTTGGGGTTTTGTGTATCTCTTTAGTTGGAGCTGTAGGGGTGTGTTGGTTGTAGGTGGGTTGCCATGTTTTTAGGGAGGCAGGTAGTTGGCTTGTATGGGGAGATGTTGATTGCTGTGTTGGCTTGGGCCAGCCTGAAGTCATTGCTGTAAATTAAAAAATATTAGTTCTGTATTTTAGATATATGTACAATAAATGAGAGACAGACAGACCTGTTATATATGTGCATATGTGTGTGTGACAGACAGTCATGTTATCTATGTGCCTGTGTGTGAGAGAGACAGACATATCTGTTGTCTAGGTGCCTGTATGTGTCAGAGAGAGAGACAGACAGTCGTGTTATCTATGTGCCTGTGGTTGTGTGAGAGACAGACAGTACAGTTATCTAGGTGCATGTGTGAGAGAGATGGACAGACTTGTTACCTCAGATCCTGTGGGTGTGAGAGAGAAAGACAGACAACTGTTATCTAGATGCATATGTGGTTGAGACAGAGAGACATACAGATATCAGGTGTTTCTCTCTCTCAGAAACACGTAGTTAACAGGTCTAAGTGAATGGGTGTATGAGAGAGAGAGACAGACCTGTTACCTAGGTGTGTATGCAAGACAGAAAGGTGTTTGTGCATGTGAGAGAATGAATGGGAGAGAGAACAATAATAATTTATTGTAAGAATTCTTCAGCTTTACATTCATACTGTACAGCGTTACATTCAACATCTGCATCTGTATCAGTCCAACACAAAGAAAACACAATGAAAAACCTTTCACAGTTTCCACATATTTCCACCTTTAATGTGTAGATTTGTACAGAGAGTTGAGCACAGTGAGGTTTTGATTCCACAGCATGTGTAACTTGTAGAACAGGATTTATGTCATATGTACAGAAATCACCTGCAGCTCAACAGTCCTTTATTGGAGCATCAGAGTGCTGATTTACAGACTGTCATTTCCCAACAGCAACAAAGAACAACACAAAACTTACACACACGATCTCAGCTCACTGGAAGAGCTCTCTACTCAAATGTAGTGTGTGTGTGCGTGTGTGTGTGTGTGTGTGTGGGAGAGAGATGCTGCATGTACGAGTTAGATGTGTTTGCATGTGAAAGAAAGAGAGAAAGACAGGTGTGTGTTTGTGTGCACGTGAGAGAGAGGTGTGTGTCAGACATGTCATGTTAGCTAGGTGTGTGTGTGTGTGTGCGCAAGAGAGGCGTGGCAGAGAGAAAGACGTGTGTGTGTGTGTGTGTGAGAGAGAGAGAGAGAGAGGTGTATGAGACAGTCCTGTTAGCTAGGTGACTCTCTCTAAGTAAGACTCTCTCTACACATCATCTGAGTCCAGCCATCAAATGTCTCTGGATGATCAGGATACGTCTGCTGCTCCTTCACACACATCACCTTTCTATTCCCCTAAGACAGAGAGAGACGTGTGTGTGCTGTGTTTGGGTCCAGTGTGAGCTCACACGCATCTGCACACAAGAAGAGACATTAGAGGAGACGACACCAATACTGTGTCTGTGTGTGTGTATATATGTATATGTATCTATGTGTGTGTGTGGGTGTGTGTATCTGTGTGTGTGTGTGTGTATATATCTTTATGTATCTGTGTGGGGGTGTGTGTGTATTGACTGCATAACTGCTGCTTACATTTTCTTAGTCCTGGTTTGAGTCTGATCTTCCCTGCGTGATCCACCCTAAAGAACACACACACACACACACACACACAGTTAACAGGACTGTCTCTCTCACACACAAACACGCACCTAGATAACAGATCTGTCTGTCTCTCTCACACACAAACACGCATCTAGATAACAGATCTGTCTGTCTGTCTCACACACACACACAGGCACCTATATAACAGGACTGTCTGTCTCACAGACAACAAGATAACAGGACTATCTCTCTCTCTCACACACATGCACCTAGATAACAGGACTATCTCTCTCTCTCACACACACACAGACAGACACACACATGCACCTAGATAACAGGACTGTCTCTCTCACACACAAACACATGCTTCTAGATAACAGGACTGTACCTCTCACAGACACTGTCTTTATCCTACACACATGCACCTAGATAACAGAACTGTCTGTCTGTCTCTCACATACACATGCACCTAGATAACATGACTGCCTCTCTCACACACACACAGACAGACACACACATGCACCTAGATAACAGGACTGTACCTCTCACAGACACTGTCTTTATCCTACACACATGCACCTAGATAACAGAACTGTCTGTCTGTCTCTCACATACACATGCACCTAGATAACAGGACTGTACCTCTCACACACACACACACATACACATGCACCTAGATAACAGGACTGTCTCTCTCACACACATACACATGCACCTAGATAACAGGACTGTACCTCTCACAGACACTGTCTTTATCCTACACACATGCACCTAGATAACAGAACTGTCTGTCTGTCTGTCTCTCACACACACATGCACCTAGATGACCATACTGTCTGTCTGTCTGTTTCTCACACACATGCACCTAGATGACCATTCTGTCCGTCACACACACACACCGTTCTTTCTCTCCTACAGTCAAATTTAACACATGTACACTCAGACACTCACCAGTGTCTGCAGACCCTTAGTAATACTTTGAAAGTAATGCTAATTGCTAATGCAATTGAACAAATTGAAAGTAACAACACACAAAAATACAAGCATATTGAATATCTCTTACATTATTATATTCGACACGTCTGGCTCCGCCCCCCTCTACTGTCTCTGTCTTCCTGGGGCCTCATGTACTAAAGGTGCGTACGTACAAAAACATTGCATACGCAATGTTTCACGCAAATGGTCAGATGTACTAAATGTGACTTGAACGTGAGAAAGTGCGTACCCCCACGCCACTTTCATTACAGGCGCACGTATGTTTTTCGCACGTATGCGACACTTAGAGGTGATGCATTGAAATTACAACTATTAAGATTTCGCACACATTGTAGTAAGCCCTTATTGGGTAAAATTAAGTAAATTAGACAATTAAACAGTAAATTAATCAAACAATTTCATTGCCTTACTGTAATAATTATTCAACGTGTTTCCACTTAGCCTAGATTATATAAACATGCATGAAATGTTGTGCTGGATTTCTTGGGAGATGGCAGCGTTGGCATTAATGGAGGATATTGCTAATGGCCGAATTCGCCGAGAGCGCGTTTTCAGGGACCATTATGATTTTTTGGCCCATGATGATGACTGGCTTATAAGCCGTTTCAGATTTCCAAGAGCTATCCTCTTCGACCTCTGTGCTGAGTTGGGTCCAGTTTTGGAGAGAGAAACGGCGAGGAGTCGCGCATTGCCAGTTCCTTTACAGGTGCTGACAACCATCGGCTTCCTGGCAACTGGCTCGTTTCAAAGAGAACTGGCAGACCGGTCGGGGATATCCCAGTCATCTTTAAGCCGTGCCATGCCAGCTGTTTTGGGGGGGTCATATGCATGTCAGCTAGGTATATAAAGTTCCCATATGATGCGGTTGACCAGGCAAACATTAAAGCGCAATTTGCAGCGATAGCCGGTTTCCCGATTGTAATCGGAGCGATCGACTGCACACACATTGCTATAAAGGCACCATCTGAGGAGGAATTTGCTTATGTGAATAGAAAACACTTTCATTCCATAAACGTGCAAATAATCTGTGATGCAAAAATGTGCCTTACTAATATAGTGGCACGGTGGTCTGGATCAACCCATGATTCGTACATCCTTACAAACAGCATGGTTGGGATAAAATTCAAGCTGGCAGAGTGCGTGATGGGTGAAATGAAATTAAATAATGAAGAATGATGAAATATAATGGAATAATTATATCCAAAGATCTACTACCTCCATACAAAATTATGTTTTTTGCGTTCTCTCTACTTTTAGCTGCCATTGAATCAATGTAGGTAGTTTTCAGAAGCTTTTCACACTAAATGAGTTGTCCCTGTCTGCCCTGTGACAGGACAGGCAGAAGCAGCCTTAAGCTAAGAAGCCCTGCCCCCCATCCTCTTATCAAAGCCCCAGTCCCACCTGAAGGAGGAGGTGTGTTCAATGAAATGGTGGTTAGCGTAATTGCATAGACGTAGTAGAAATTTCTTTAGAAGTATTATTTTAAAAATACAATAAAAAGTATTCAAACACTGTAATTCGTTTTTCATTCCCTGCTACAAAACGTCTTGCATCAAATTGAGAATTACACAATATCCACAATGCTACATTTTCAGCAGGATATTGGTGGTGGGCTCAGTGTTATATATTTTCATGGGGACCAAAATCCCGGGGAATGCCCCTACCCACCACCAAAGAATATTATCATATTACCTTCCTAGTGTTTGCACATATTATTCAAGCAAATACATTTTCTGGTCTCCTAGAATTTATTGCCATTATTACTAATATTATATACGGCAGCTGAAACTTGTTACGCCTCCAGCAACTATAGATGTATTTTGTTGTATCTGTGTCTGAAAAGTCCAGTTTTCTGGAAACCCTGTGTACATGTGTATGTCACTGCAACAATGACTACTGCTACAAACATTCATGCACAGGCGTACATTTATACATACACTACCAGTCAATGTTTGTACACACCTACTCTGTTTATTTTTATTAGTTTTTTACATTAAAAAACAGGGACAATGCCAAACCAATGAAAGAAAACATGTTAGCACCCTCTAATAAACAAATATTAGGTTATTTCCTATATTTTGATGATAGCTTTGTATGCTCTTGGTGCTCTAATAACCAGCTTCATGAAGCAGCACATATGATGCTTTTACATTTTGTTAGTGTGTTCGCGTCATATTCTGTGTTTTGTTACAGGTTGTGCTTTTGTGTTTCAGTATGTCTTTGCGTGTTGGTTATGTTAATGTCTAGGACTCACTTTCGCCCTGCCTTTATGACCCAGAGTATGGAACGCCCTTTATTAAATCTCGCTCTTATCAGCGTTTGTGTCCGCCTTATCGCTCCCTGACCCACTCGGCGTTACAGTATTTAAAATTGTGTGTGTGTGTTCATATTTAAGACCTTTGCCAAATTATATTTGTCTTTTAAACAAATTTAGGTATAATGTTTTAGAATAAAATGCCTTTATTAACTATTAAGAACATGCATTTAGTCAGATGTGTCCAAACTTTTTACTGGTAGTGTATATATGTAGAGGAAAACAAAATTGGAGTGAAGGTAATGAATACCTCATAGAGAGCTTGTAGAGCACAATGTAAATCACCAATACAATCATAAAAATTATGGATTTTAACAATTTATTTAACATGACAAATTTGAAACTTAACATCACACAGACACACACACACATGTATAGATTATATTATAGAGAAATCTGTTTCAAAAATGTCATTCTATTGACATCTTTTGAGTCATTAGTCATTTAGACCAACTAGGACTTGTGGACTGGATGACATTGACTAAACCTACATTACAAACACGATTATGAGGCTTACCGTCAAGGACTAGACAGACAAATAAACACCTATGAACGCGGACAACAAACACAAATGCCTAAACGAGGAAACTCGATTTAATATGGCAGGGGAAGCACAAGAGGAAACAGAAGGCTCAGACACAACGATATGTAAACAAGGCACAGAGCATCATCAACACATTACAACCAATGGATTATACACATGACTCAATAGATAAAAGAGATACAAGAGGACCAAAGAAATAAATATCTAGCTAAATGATAAACAAAACTAGGAACAGCTAAAACTAATGACAGACGGTGTGGATAGGCAAACGGGGCATGGGGAAACCAAAGCAACAACGAATTAAAACGAAAGGGGCAGGGCAAACAGGAAAAGAATGTCTGAGTGACGGATGGGGCGGAGCTAAACATGATACAGTCCAAGGTCTGACAGCCAATACATAAAACAGGTCGAGATATGATAGACAACAAAACACGACTTCAGCACAAATGAAACATAGGCTAACAACGGCTAGAAAGGCTGACAGTAACACATACAAACACAGGCTAAGATTAACACAAGAGCTCACGAGAACAACAGGGCTGTCACGTCTAACTCCGCCCACACCTGTCAGTCTTGTTTGTGTCTCCAGTTTAGCCCCTCCTGTCTGTCATGTCTGTTTTGCTTTCCATGTGCCTTGTTCTGTCTGTCACGCCTCCTTGTTTATAGTCCCGCCTTCCTAGACATGTTTGAGCTGTTCCTTGTTCTGCTTTGGTGATGGCTACAAACACAGGCTAAGATCAACACAAGAGCTCATGAAAACACCAACAGGGCTGTAAGACAATGACCAGTGACACAGAGCTGAAAACAACAGGAATATATACACATGGAAACAAGTAAACTAAACTGGACACAGGTGAAACCAATAATGACACGTGGAGAAGAAACTAGAAAGCGTGACAAAAAAAAAACAAAACAACAAAGCATGTGGAGAACAAAAACAAACACATGATTGACAGACGGGGGAGGAGTCATACGTGAATTAATACGTTTCAAAGCTTAAATAATTTTTAAACAATACAGATAGATGACTTGATCTTACAGCCCAGCTCCAAGCTGTAGGGCCGGGGCTGTCCGGAGGGACCCCTGATCATCGGGTCCACCACACAGTGGTAAGTGTACTGCTGCACACTGTGGCCATGGATAATCAGGGGCTCGTCCCTGCTCTGCTGTCTCGTGATGGAGCTCATGTCTGGCTTTGAGGCAGCAGCGGTGGTGTGTGGACGGAGGTCTGGAAGAACAGCGGCGTTGGTAATGTACCGCTCCTCCAGAAACTCTGTGTGCTTCCTCAGACTCTCCTGCAGCTCAGCCTCCCTCTTCCTAATCGCTGTGGTCTAAATCAAGAAGCACAACAAGAAAGTTCAGTGTTCACTGATCATTCACTAAGTGGCAGGCATATTTCTAACCTGCTAGTACAGTTCAGGCTTTATGACCATTACATTGTATCTGCAGAAAATTGTTCTCTTAGATCTGAATTTACCTCAGCTTCAAAGGGGGAGTCTGATAAACGAGGGAAGAAAATGTCTTCAGGGTTCCTGGATTCTTCAGTCCTGTTAGTATGTGTGGAACCGCAATAGTCTCCTCCTTCCAGCTTCTGAGCATCACTCTGCATCATGACCCCCAGTGCAGGTGCCCCAAATACACCAATCAATCCAGCCAATCAGACCGGCCGATCAAAGTCAAAGTTGCATTAATTTATAAAGCATTATTACATCACAAGTCACAAAGCACCTTAACAAATGTTTCAGTGCAGATCCTCAGTGAGCAAGCCAGTGGCAACCCCAGCACTGAAAAAGTCCTTGGGCAAAATTAAGCAAGAAACAGAGGAACTCCAGAAGGAATCCAGCCTCCATGGGAGGGCCAGCTAGTAATCAGCGCTTTAATATGTCATATGTGGTCCATAGAGCCAGCTCAGGTGTGGGAATCTCGGCTAATCCAGTGGGTCAAGGGTGAGTAAGCTGTTTAAGACCAAGACAGACCATCTGATCAGCCCAGGGCAGACCAACTGTTAAGACCAAAATAGATCAGAAAACTCACATGCATGCAGAGCATGTACAAACACCCACACGCACTCACGCAAGACACACATGCATGCAGGCGCACACACACTTAGCATTTCCAATGTCTAAATTTTGATGACTGTCGGCCCAGAAATGCTACAAACAAATCCTTAATCCCAACAGGAACAGCCTTCACAGGTCAGATAAGGAGATGGGCGTGGACGAGGGGGTGGGCGTGGACTACCCCTATTCACAAGTTACCATGCAGTGACCTTGGACCCATGTGTCAGTCACATGCCGTGTCCTCCAGTGAGGCAGAGACCCAGGCCCCGCCCCTTCCATCCCTACGTGTCCTGCCCCAGCTGGAGATGCCCCTGTGCTAACCCTGCCCTGTGCTAACGCCGCCCTGTGCTAACCCCGCCCTGTGCTGACCCCTCCCTGTGCAAAATCAATATTCTAGTCTTTATTCCCTAAAGGAGATCATGAAGTAGCAACCACAAGTCTGATGTCCCTAATCTCAAACACTGCAAACACAAAGAACTCAAATAACTCAAAACAACTCCACAAGTCTCAACAACTCAACATTATGACTCTATAGCAACACAAACCATAATACACATGATTCATATTCACCATTATGATATTTTAGAAACCAGACTGAATAAATACGTACAAAGACCAAACAAACATGTACTTCTTCCTCTATGCTCCCAGCAATACTGTAGAGTGAATCTGTAGAGTTTCAATACTATCCCTTAGTGTGTGTGTGTCCTCTGTAGCCCCTCTCCGCTGTGAGAAGTGAGTAGATATTAGACGTTGGATGTCGCTAAACTTCCTCCACCTTAATGGTGACAAAACGGAGGTTCTCCTTCTGGGCCCAAAGGCCACAAGACAGAAAATACCAGATCTAATGTTAAATCTTGCAGATTACCCCATTACTCCTGGCTCGGTAGGCAAAAATCTCGGCGTCTTATTCGACTCTGACCTATCATTTGATAAATACATAGATAATACTACCAGGATAGCTTTTCTACATCTCCGTAACATTGCCAAGTTAAGAAATGCATTATCCCAGCATGATGCAGAAAAACTAGTACACGCCTTTGTTAGCTCCAGATTAGATTATTGTAACTCGTTACTGTCAGGATGCTCAAATAGGAATATAAATAAACTTCAAGTAGTTCAAAATGCTGCAGCCAGAGTTCTAACTAGAACTAGGAAATTTGAACATATCAGCCCAGTCTTATCGGCCCTGCACTGGCTCCCAGTAAAATTCCGTATTGATTTTAAAATTATTCTATTGACTTATAAAGCACTGCATGGACTTGCTCCTGACTACCTCCAAGAGCTTATCTCTTATTATGAACCCCGCGACCACTACGATCCCAAGGTGCTGGCCTCTTATTAGTTCCATCAATTAATAAGGTAACAGCAGGGGAAGAGCCTTTTCTTATAAGGCCCCCCAACTATGGAATAGTCTTCCAGAATGTGTCCGGGACTCTGGCACAGTCTCAATCTTTAAGTCTAGGTTGAAAACTTACTTGTTTGATCTAGCATTTGGTAATTAATGTGCCCCTTTAGATAAGGTAACAGATCCAGGGGTTCATGGGCAAAGGGTTTTTATGGCAAACTGGGGCGCTGGTGCTGTCATCCTATCACTGCACGCGGTCACTCAAGTTTGTCGACGGTGTAGTGGATGGATGCCAGTGTCTCAGGATGCTCCCAAGTCTGTGTTACCTTCTGGTTCTGCCCTTTAGCTAGGCTGTAATAATTTAATTGCCGGAGTCGCTGCCACACTCCAGAAATGTTTACATTTACTTTGTCTAACATATTCCATATAGAACTAATTGTCCCTCTTCTTCCCAATGGCTGCCCGAGAAATACCGGGACAAGGAAAGATGAGCCTTTCCCGTTACAACACCCCATACAAGCATCTAGGAGATGGTCTGGCTTGCCAGTGGATGTGCCGATGCCGTGGTTGGATGTGCCATTATCGCAAGAGGACGTGCTGATGCCAACTCCCACCTGAACATCTACTCTGAAGGGACTGTGACTACTCGGCCTGGAAGTAGAATCATAACTACAGGATTATATCTGGACTATAACTGTGGACTATAACTGTGAATGTGGACATTGCTAGCGGGCCACCCAATGGAGGATGGGTTCCCTTTTGAGTCTTGGTCCTCCCAAGGTTTCTTCCTAAATTCCTGCCATCTTAGGGAGTTTTTCCTTGCCACTGTCGCCTTTGGCTTGCTCATTAGGGATCTGGACCCACGCAATTTGTAAAGCCGCTTTGTGACAACATGTGTTGTAAAAAGCGCTATATAAATAAAATTGAATTGAATTGAAATTGAATTTGTGTGTGTGTGTGTGTCCTCTGTAGCCCCTCTCCGCTGTGAGAAGAGAGTGAGTATTTGTGTGTGTGTTTGTGTGAGTGTGTGTGTGTGTCCTCTGTAGCCCCTCTCTGCTGTGAGAAGTCAATATTTGTGTGTGTGTGTCCTCTGTAGCCCCTCTCCGCTGTGAGAAGTGAGTATTTGTGTGTGTGTCCTCTGTAGCCCCTCTCCGCTGTGGGAAGTGAGTATTTGTGTGTGTGTGTGTGTCCTCTGTAGCCCCTCTCCGCTGTGGGAAGACCAGGCCATGGAAAGGCCAGCAACTCCACCTGCTGTAAGGCTCTCAGGCCTCTAATCGCTCTGACAGCTGAGGCATAATTGGATGTAATGATGCCTAATTGTGGAAGACTGGGTTCGATTTCCCAGCCTGGGGGATCAGTGGTGTGTGAGCGGTGTGAGTCAAACACACGGACGGATCTGTCTCCTTCACGGCTAAAATAAACCGGGCCAGGCTATAACACGTTCGCGGCATGCTCGGGTCCGCCATGCTGGGAAACACAGACGCAGGGATGCCGGCCTGTGGACGGCCCCGGGGGGGTCACGGAGTGTACTGTGTACTGCACACTGTGGCCATGGATAATCAGGGGCTCGTCCCTGCTCTGCTGTCTCGTGATGGAGCTCATGTCTGGCTTTGAGGCAGCAGCGGTGGTGTGTGGACGGAGGTCTGGAAGAACAGCGGCGTTGGTAATGTACCGCTCCTCCAGAAACTCTGTGTGCTTCCTCAGACTCTCCTGCAGCTCAGCCTCCCTCTTCCTAATCTCTGTGGTCTAAATCAAGAAGCACAACAAGAAAGTTCAGTGTTCACTGATCATTCACTAAGTGGCAGGCATATTTCTAACCTGCTAGTACAGTTCAGGCTTTATGACCATTACATTGTATCTGCAGAAAATTGTTCTCTTAGATCTGAATTTACCTCAGCTTCAAAGGGGGAGTCTGATAAACGAGGGAAGAAAAATGTCTTCAGGGTTCCTGGATTCTTCAGTCCTGTTAGTATGTGTGGAACCGCAATAGTCTCCTCCTTCCAGCTTCTGAGCATCACTCTGCATCATGACCCCCAGTGCAGGTGCCCCAAATACACCAATCAATCCAGCCAATCAGACCGGCCGATCAAAGTCAAAGTTGCATTAATTTATAAAGCATTATTACATCACAAGTCACAAAGCACCTTAACAAATGTTTCAGTGCAGATCCTCAGTGAGCAAGCCAGTGGCAACCCCAGCACTGAAAAAGTCCTTGGGCAAAATTAAGCAAGAAACAGAGGAACTCCAGAAGGAATCCAGCCTCCATGGGAGGGGCCAGCTAGTAATCAGCGCTTTAATATGTCATATGTGGTCCATAGAGCCAGCTCAGGTGTGGGAATCTCGGCTAATCCAGTGGGTCAAGGGTGAGTAAGCTGTTTAAGACCAAGACAGACCATCTGATCAGCCCAGGGCAGACCAACTGTTAAGACCAAAATAGATCAGAAAACTCACATGCATGCAGAGCATGTACAAACACCCACACGCACGCACGCGCACACACATGCATGCAGGCGCACACACACTTAGCATTTCCAATGTCTAAATTTTGATGACTGTCGGCCCAGAAATGCTACAAACAAATCCTTAATCCCAACAGGAACAGCCTTCACAGGTCAGATAAGGAGATGGGCGTGGACGAGGGGGTGGGCGTGGACTACCCTATTCACAAGTTACCATGCAGTGACCTTGGACCCATGTGTCAGTCACATGCCGTGTCCTCCAGTGAGGCAGAGACCCAGGCCCCGCCCCTTCCATCCCTACGTGTCCTGCCCCAGCTGGAGATGCCCCTGTGCTAACCCTGCCCTGTGCTAACGCCGCCCTGTGCTAACCCCGCCCTGTGCTGACCCCTCCTGTGCAAAATCAATATTCTAGTCTTTATTCCCTAAAGGAGATCATGAAGTAGCAACCACAAGTCTGATGTCCCTAATCTCAAACACTGCAAACATAAAGAACTCAAATAACTCAAAACAACTCCACAAGTCTCAACAACTCAACATTATGACTCTATAGCAACACAAACCATAATACACATGATTCATATTCACCATTATGATATTTTAGAAATGTCAACCAGACTGAATAAATACATACAAAGACCAAACAAACATGTACTTCTTCCTCTATGCTCCCAGCAATACTGTAGAGTGAATCTGTAGAGTTTCAATACTATCCCTTAGTGTGTGTGTGTCTTCTGTAGCCCCTCTCCGCTGTGAGAAGTGAGTATTTGTGTGTGTGTGTGTCCTCTGTAGCCCCTCTCCGCTGTGAGAAGAGAGTGAGTATTTGTGTGTGTGTTTGTGTGAGTGTGTGTGTGTGTGTGTCCTCTGTAGCCCCTCTCTGCTGTGAGAAGTCAATATTTGTGTGTGTGTGTCCTCTGTAGCCCCTCTCCGCTGTGAGAAGTGAGTATTTGTGTGTGTGTGTGTCCTCTGTAGCCCCTCTCCGCTGTGGGAAGTGAGTATTTGTGTGTGTGTGTGTGTGTCCTCTGTAGCCCCTCTCCGCTGTGGGAAGACCAGGCCATGGAAAGGCCAGCAACTCCACCTGCTGTAAGGCTCTCAGGCCTCTAATCGCTCTGACAGCTGAGGCATAATTGGATGTAATGATGCCTAATTGTGGAAGACTGGGTTCGATTTCCCAGCCTGGGGGATCAGTGGTGTGTGAGCGGTGTGAGTCAAACACACGGACGGATCTGTCTCCTTCACGGCTAAAATAAACCGGGCCAGGCTATAACACGTTCGCGGCATGCTCGGGTCCGCCATGCTGGGAAACACAGACGCAGGGATGCCGGCCTGTGGACGGCCCCGGGGGGGTCACGGAGGTCACGCACTTAGAACTGAAACCAGATCTGAAGTCTAGGGAGCTGGGGTGGATGATCTTGCTGTCATTATCAGCCTATCAGAAGGGAGTAAATGACGATTACATGACCGGTTGTCCAGAGCTGCCGGCTGTCTGACACACACAGGGGTGAGAGACAGCAGCTTTTAGCCTTTAGAAAAGTTACTCACCAAAATGACTCTGGACACCGTGAATGTGCTCGCATAACCCTACAGTGGCTTGTATTTTTAGCGTTTACATTATATGGATGGATGGATGGATAGATGGATGTATAGCAAAAGAAACTGGAGAGAGATGTAGACAAGAGACAGAAAGAACATTAAATAGGTCACCTTTCAGCCAATCAGTGTCCATCACAGATCTGGACAGGAATCGGCGTGTTTGTAGTCAGGTCCCCATGGCAAACTGGAGCTGTTTTTTTTTTGTGCTGGCAAAAACTGGATGACTTTCTGACTCTCCTGGGGGCCTCTGAAGGAGAAAGGCAGTGGAGGAGGGTTTAGCAGGAAGAAGAAGGCCACCCATATGGAGAGCAGCTGATTTAACACACATACACACACACACTGTACATATTCATACACTCATGCACACACATCACACACTGTATGTACACATTCGCACACACTCACATGCACACGCACACTGTATGTACAGAAGACATTCATATGCTCACACACACACGCACACAAATCACATGCTGTATGGACACACCGATCACAGGGTGTACACACATACACACACATACTCTCTGACCTGATTTTTCACTGTTCTGTGGTTGACACGGTGATGCCACTTGTAAATTAGCCAAAGCAACCAATCCACAGACCTTAACTCCTTGTTGCTATGGTTTCTGTTTGACAAAAATTATACTTATATATTTTTATAATATATAAATACTTCAGGGATCTTATTCATTGAGTTAGTGTATTGTGTAGTGTAGTGACTATTAGTGTATTAGTGTGTGTGTGTGTTAAAATGAACAGAGCCCTGTGGGTTCACTGGGTGGGTAATATAAACACATTAGTTCAGGGTTTAGCAGTGCACAGGGAGCCATTAGCATCAGATGCAGTGTCAGGGACAGCTATGCTTTCCCTCTCTCACACACACTCTCTCACACACACACTCTCTCTCTCTCACACACACACACACACATATCACAACAAATACATGTCAAAACCTTTATGAGACACTAGCAAGAGCAACTTAACATTATCACCAGAAGTCTCAGTCTCATCTTGAGACTAATACCTTATATCTCTTCTTGATCTCGTTTTGATCTCATTTAAATCAGTTTAAGGATCTGTAATGTAATAGAATAGAAATATTGAAAATGTGCAGAGTTAAACACAAAATCATCTATATATCATATATATATTATATATAATTGATATGTAGTTGATATATAGATATATATTGTACTGTATATACACTGTATATATATATATATATATATATATATATATATATATATATATATATATATATATATATATATATATATATATATTCTTGAATGTCTAAATACATTTCTTAAGAAGACTAGAAGACTATTGAGACATTCAGTAGCAATTTTGACTCGTTGCATACCAACCTTTTAGGTCCCACCAGACTTACTTGCTCGAAAACCTTTTTAGGTTTTGTCAGATGAAAATAAGGGAGATGTGTAATGAAGACAGCTGGGTACCGCTGTGCCACTGCTGAAGGTCTCCGGGGAGCTTTATCTGGCCTCTCTCTGGCCTGCAGTGCGTCTCCACGGGCAGACCACACAGGCGAGACCCAGGCTTGTGCGGTCAGGAGGGCCCCGTCTGCTGTCACGTCTGCAATGATTTCTGAAACAGTCAGAAATGTCACTGCTAGTGTAGAGTTCACTGCAGATTGCCAGTCCTTCATTTCACACACACATGCACACATTCACACGTACACACACACAAATTGTCCATCATAAACATTCAGGAGAAGCACACTACACTCTCCTTCAGCCGATGGTACCACAAAACAACACGAGAAGCATCACGCACACTTCAACGCCAATCACACAACACCTGTGTGTGACAGCTGGAAGTTCTCTAGAACATCTCCTCCCACTCATACTGCTTCGTTTGTCTTGTCAGTTGTCTTTGTGGAGCATTGTCAGGCCAAGTGCCAGGTTCGGAGTGTTGCTTTTGGCCTGGCTTGGTTTCGCTGTGGCAGTACCGTCTTCGACAAGCCTCTGGCGTGCCTGGCACCGCGGGCGGAGGGAGACGTAGCAGCAGGAGTTGGAAGATAAGTCATTAGCGGAGGTTCAGCTAAGACTCAGGGGCATGTTTGGAGGGCATAACTGTCATTGCCACAGGCTTGACTGGGCAGGTATGTGTGTGTGTGTCTGGTCTGTGATACAAGTTGGGCCAATTCGGACCACTGCCAGAGGAAGCTTGATGTCATCCTCACTAAAAAATTGACAGAAGAGAGTTTAATGAAGACTGGAGGGCCGGATGTATTTCTTCTCTCATCCCCTTTCAGATGTAGACAAAGGAAAAATGCCAGATCCACTTTTAAAATATTTATTCTGTGCATCACACCTAAAACATCTGAATGAGCTCAAAGAACATAACATTAAGGCAATTTTAAGTCAGCTTCCCTGAACTCTGAAACATTTAAGATGCTCCATGTTAAGGAATTTCATTTTTAATTTTTATTTATATTTATAGCATTGTATATTAAATTTTGTTATTCTTTTAGAAATTATACACACTTTCTTGCATTTGGAAATTGTAGATCATAGTGCCATGTTTTAAAATGATTACCACTAATAAATAGATAAAGACAGATGCATTCAAATTGTTACTGACAACTGGGAACTCCACAAACTTTCTGCTGTGCCCAATAGAATGATTGCTCCACCCATTAGAATGATTGCTCCACCCATTAGAATGATTGCTCTGCCCTGTTACAGATTGTTGCAGCTGTCAAATGGGCTGCTGGTGCGAGTTACTGGAACACATGAGCAGGAATGATGTCACAGGTTAATGTTTTATGATGTCACAGGTTAACATTTTATGATGTCACAGGTTAACATTTTATGATGTCACAGGTTAAGGTGCGCATGCGCCGAGAGTGCATGCTGCCGGTTACAGTAGCTCCCGTTTAGTTTTAGTTTTTTCGTCTTAACTTTTATTTATCTTTATATTTCTTAATTCATTTTTACAAGCAAATTAGTGAAGCTGTGCCCTCTCGAATCATGCTAGTAGAGAGAGTTTTGGTCAGTTTTTTTTTCGCTGTGAAAGTTTTACTTTCACTCTCCTGGTGTACCGCGGCGCAGCAGCAACATGGTCCCTTTGTTTACAACCGGGATCAGCTGATCGCGCTGAAGCCGGCCGGCGTGGACACCAGGACCGCTAACATCCCCGAAGAGCTGTGGAGACGGACGCACAGGGGATGTAGAGGAGGAACTAAACAGCGCACGGGGAAATCAAGGGCGAAAAGACGGAGGCTTATGGAGAAAAAGGGATATAAGCCGCGTCTTCCCACTCTCATCATGGGCAACGTGAGGTCTCTGGCTAATAAAATGGACGAGCTAACAGCGTTAGCCATGAGTCAGAAGGAGTACCGGCAGTGTAGTTTAATGTGCTTTTCGGAGACATGGCTACACAAGGACATTCCAGATGACAACGTTTCCATCACTGGCTTTCAGACTGTTCGGGCCGACCGGGACTGCACCGAGAGCGGTAAGCGTAAAGGGGGAGGGCTGGCTGTGTTAGTTAATAACCGCTGGTGCTCCCCTGGTCACATTACCGTCAAGGAACGTATCTGTTGTCCGGACATTGAGCTGTTGGCTGTTGGACTCAGGCCATATTATTTGCCGCGGGAGTTCTCCCATGTTATTATTGTGGCTGTTTACATTCCCCCCTCTGCAAACCCGACGTCGGCGTGTGACGTCATTCACTCCACCATAGCGCGTCTTCAAACTCAACATCCGACTGCCTTCATTGCCATATCAGGTGACTTTAACCACGTCACTATGGCCAGAACATTACCAAACTTCACCCAGTATGTGGACTGTCCCACCAGAGAGGAGAGAACGCTGGATCTGATGTATGCTAATGTTAAGGATGCATACAGCTGCTCCCCCCTCCCCCTCTGGGTGGATCGGATCATAACTTGGTCAACATCAGCTCAAAGTATGTGCCTCAGGTTAAGAGTCAGCCTGTGACCACAAGGACAGTGAGGAGATGGTCAGAGGAGACTTCTGAAGTGCTGCAGGACTGCTTTGAGACTACAGACTGGACTGCACTCTGTGAGCCTCATGGAGAGGACATTGACGGGCTCACAGAGTGCATCACAGGCTACATTAACTTCTGTGTGGACTCCACTGTCCCAACAAAAACTGTTAAATGTTACCCAAACAACAAGCCTTGGGTAACAAAGGACATTAAAGCCCTCCTTAACAAAAAGAAGAGGGCTTTCAGAGCTGGAGACAGAGAGGAGGTGAGAACGACCCAAAGGGAACTGAAGAGAACCATCAGGGAGGCTAAAGACAGATATAGGAGGAAGCTGGAGTGGAAACTCCAGCAGAACAACATGAGGGAGGTCTGGAGTGGTATGAGGACCATCACCGGCTTCAGGTCCAGCAACAACAGTGGAGTAGAGGGCAGTGTGGACAGGGCCAACGAGTTAAATCTGTTTTTTAACAGATTTGACGCTGCAAGCTCTGATCTCCCCCTCATTGACTCCCCTGCTGCCAGGCCTCAACAGCCCACTCCACTCCCCCTCCCTCCACCTCCTGATAGCCTCCCCGCCTTCTGTGATAGTCCACTTCACACCTCCTCTCCTCCTCCACCAGTCACCTCTACAGTGATTCTCACTGCTGACCAGGTGAGAAGACAACTACAGAGACTCCACATGAATAAGGCTGCAGGCCCTGATGGTGTCCCCAGGGTGCTCAAAGCTTGTGCCACCCAACTTTGTGGAGTCCTGCAGCATGTCTTCAACATGAGCCTGTGTCTCCAGAGGGTCCCTGTGATGTGGAAGACGTCCTGCATTGTTCCTGTGCCAAAGTCTCCTCGCCCCAGTGGCATCAAGGACTACAGGCCAGTGGCACTGACGTCTCACATCATGAAGACCATGGAGAGACTCGTCCTGGAACAGCTCCGGCCCATGGTCCAGCCACTTCTAGACCCCCCTCCCGTTCGCCTACCAGCGTCGTCTGGGAGTTGAGCATGCCATCATCTACCTGCTCAACCGAGTCTATGCTCACCTGGATAAGCCAGCCAGCACTGTGAGGGTCATGTTTTTGACTTCTCCAGTGCATTTAACACCATTCAGCCTGCTCTTCTGGGTGACAAGCTGAACGTGATGCAGGTAGACGCCCCCCTTGTGTCCTGGATTGTTGACTACCTGACTGGCAGACCACAGTATGTACGTCTGCAGCACTGTGTGTCAGACAGAGTGGTCAGCAACACTGGAGCTCCACAAGGAACTGTCCTCTCTCCCTTCCTCTTCACCCTTTACACCACGGACTTCAACTACTGCACAGAGACCTGCCATCTTCAGAAGTTTTCTGATGACTCTGCTGTAGTTGGATGTATCAGCAGGGGTGATGAGGATGAGTACAGGGCGACGGTGAACAACTTTGTTGCGTGGTGTGAGCTGAACCATCTGCAGCTCAACGTGACAAAGACAAAGGAGCTGGTGGTGGACCTGAGGAGGGACAAAGCACAGGTGACCCCTATTTCCATCAGGGGGTCAGTGTGGACACTGTGGAGGACTATAAATATCTGGGTGTTCACATTGACAATAAGCTGGACTGGGCTAAGAACACTGACGCCCTCTACAAGAAGGGCCAAAGTCGTCTATATTTTCTGAGGCGTCTGAGGTCATTCAACATCTGCAGGACAATGCTGAGGATCTTTTATGAGTCTGTGGTGGCGAGTGCCATCCTATACGCTGTTGCATGCTGGGGCAGCAGGCTGAGGGTGGCAGACTCCAACAGACTCAACAAACTGATCCGCAAAGCCAGTGATGTGGTGGGTGTGGAGCTGGACTCTTTGATGGCAGTGTCGGAGAGGAGGACGCTGTCTAAGCTTCAGGCCATCATGGATAATGGCTCCCATCCACTCTATCACACAGTGATGAGACACAGGAGCACATTCAGTGCAAGACTCATTCAACCCAAATGCACGACAGAACGTCACAGGAGGTCATTCCTACCTGTGGCCATCAGACTGTATAACTCCTCCCTTAGAGTACGACACTATTCACATGTACAGTAATAACAGTAAAAGGAATTTAATTATATGGCGACAACTCAAATGTGCAATAATCTTTTTTACCTCTGAACACTTACTGCTGTTTATCTGTACTTATTATAGCCACAGCCACATTACACTTAATTTTATTTTATTTCATTTATTTATTTATTTATTTTTATTTTTTTTTATTGTATTGTATTGTATTATAGGACTTTATATATGTGTACATATTGCAAATTTATCTTTTAAATTGCAAATTTATCTTTTAAAGATAAATTGCAAATTTATCTTTTATTGTAATTTATTATTAGAGAGTGTTTATTCTAAATGGCTGCTATTGTAAAAATTGCAATTTCCCTCTGGGATCAATAAAGTATTTCTGATTCTGATTCTGATTCTGACATTTTATGATGTCACAGGTTAATGTTTTATTCTGATGCAATCCATGATGGCAGAGCATGTCAGACTGAATGGGCTGTAGTCTCCCCATGAGCCAGGCACCTTTGCAAATCTTGGGGATGCAGGATCAAAAGACCTCATGCCCATCTACTCTGACAGGTAGATGTCAAAGGCTACCCCCCTTCCTGGATCATTGCATCAAAATATTATTACATGACTCCGCCTCTCAACCATTTAATCCTGAATTAAGGACTACACAGGCTGTATTTGTTAACTCAGTAGAGACATGTGGAGAGAAAACCTTCCTCTCCTCAAATAAACAAACACAGGAGACCGAGGTGGCCATCTCCAGCCAGACCAGTCAATGTGCCTTTTACTCTCTCTCTCTCTCTCTCTCTCTCTCTCTCTCCTTCTGTTCTGTTCATAAAAATAAATCACAGTTAATGGAAGATAGTGTTCAATTTCCAGCTTTTCTTTCACAATGTGGAAAAAAACTTTAATTAAGCAAACCATAGATTTAAAAAAATCTTAATTTCTAAATTACACAAAAATGGTGATAATGGTGATGATATTATTATTATTGCTGTTGTTGTTTTTTTTGTTTTTATATCTACATACGCAGAAACGTCTGTTAGCTTTTTTTACAAACAATAATGAAATTAAATGAATACAAGATTTTTAAATATTAAAAGACAAATGTTACGGGTGAAGGGTGTTGTTGTTGAAGGCAAATCATCAAACAGTGACGTTTTCTTTAATGGGTTTAAAAAAATGTGCGCGTCGTTTTCTTTATGTGCCACGTGAATTTCTGTTTTCTAGTGTAATTGCCGTAATAAAAAGAACGTACAAGACGTTGATGCTTTGGATTGAAATTGAGTTTGTACCGTGCGGGCCAAACGTTTGACGACTTTCTGCAGATCACAATATTTCTGACCTTGAAACTGGAATTGGTCAACCCCACCAAATAGCCCATAACCATCACAGTGTTATGCTCATCTTAAATGATGGAGCGTGTTCAGTGTACAACTCGTTGTACCCCTTAAATATGAATTTTTTTTAGGGTGCTTTTAGAAGATGAATCTTGTTTTTAGAAGATGAATCTCGTTTTGTCCCCATTTTAGTGTCAGTGTGCGTGACAAGGGCTGTGAGCTTATTTCAGCGTCAGAATATGGATGTGCGCTAGGGAACAGATCTTTCAAGCGTCCAGCGGTTCGTTATGTTGGGGTCCATTGTGTTCCCCTGACCCGAACTAAAATGACAAAAATAAAAATTGTTCAGTTCAACAGGAAAACTGAATTTTTGAGCCAAACAGGAAGCGTGTTTACTGTACATGTTCCACCCCGCGCGCCTAACGTGTCCTTGAGGACTATGGCATTTTCCCGTTAGTCAAACGGAAGTGAACCCCAGAAAAGTCGCAAAATGATTTATTGTGCGGCTATTAAAAAGCAATACCGGACACGAAAATAAACTGGTCAGTCGTGAATTAGGATGGTGGATTGTGCTTATTTTATTTGTAGATATTTATTTATATTTGTTCATTTTTCTTTATATCAAATTATTGTAACCTAGAAAATTATATTAGAATATGCCGAAAGGTGCGCTGCATGTACCCTACATCGAAAATTATGACAAAATCTTTTTACATGCCCCACAAAAAAATAAATAAATAAAAAGGAGAAAATAGCTTTTATGGTATTTAATGTGTTAATATAACAAGAATGTATTAAAGGGTCTGAAATGCATAGTAATAATTATTATTATTATTATTATTAATGTTATTGTTGTTGTGTTAAAGAACATTAATATCCGTTAAGGAGCAAGAGAGCTAACGGCTATTTTAAATATAATCTA
>JAGXOD010000253.1:0-57776 GCA_020368025.1 Brachyhypopomus occidentalis | reverse complement strand
CTACATAACTGTACAATACAACAGTACAGGACTACATGAGTGTACAATACAACAGTACAACAGGGACTACATGAGTGTACAATACAACAGTACAGGACTACATGAGTGTACAATACAACAGTACAGGGGCTACATGAGTGTACAATACAACAGTACAGGACTACATGAGTGTACAATACAACAGTACAGGGGCTACATAAGGGCTGTACAATACAACAGTACAGGACCACATGAGTGCACAATACAACAGAACAGGACTACATAACTGTACAATACAACAGTACAGGACTACATAACTGTACAATACAACAGTACAGGACTACATGAGTGTACAATACAACAGTACAGGACTACATAACTGTACAATACAACAGTACAGGACCACATGAGTGTACAATACAACAGTACAGGACTACATGAGTGTACAATACAAACAACATAACTGTACAATACAACAGTACAGGACTACATGAGTGTACAATACAACAGTACAGGGCTACATGAGTGTACAATACAACAGTACAGGACTACATGAGTGTACAATACAACAGTACAGGACTACATGAGTGTACAATACAACAGTACAGGACTACATGAGTGTACAATACAACAGTACAGGGCTACATAACTGTACAATACAACAGTACAGGACTACATGAGTGTACAATACAACAGTACAGGACTACATGAGTGTACAATACAACAGTACAGGACTACATAACTGTACAATACAACAGTACAGGACTACATAACTGTACAATACAACAGTACAGGACTACATGAGTGTACAATACAACAGTACAGGACTACATAACTGTACAATACAACAGTACAGGACTACATAACTGTACAATACAACAGTACAGGAGTGTAAAATACAACAGTACAGGGCTACATAACTGTACAATACAACAGTACAGGACTACATGAGTGTACAATACAACAGTACAGGACTACATAACTGTGTACAATACAACAGTACACATAACTGTACTACATAAGTGTACAATACAACAGTAGAGGGCTACATGAGTGTACAATACAACAGTACAGGACTACATGAGTGTACAATACAACAGTACAGGACTACATAACTGTACAATACAACAGTGCAGGACTACATGAGTGTACAATACAACAGTACAGAACTACATAAGTGTACAATACAACAGTACAGGGCTACATAACTGTACAATACAACAGTACAGGACTACATGAGTGTACAATACAACAGTACAGGACTACATGAGTGTACAATACAACAGTACAGGACTACATAACTGTACAATACAACAGTACAGGACTACATGAGTGTACAATACAACAGAACAGGACTACATAACTGTACAATACAACAGTACAGGACCACATGAGTGTACAATACAACAGTACAGGGCTACATGAGTGTACAATACAACAGTACAGGACTACATGAGTGTACAATACAACAGTACAGGGCTACATAACTGTACAATACAACAGTACAGGACTACATGAGTGTACAATACAACAGTACAGGACTACATAACTGTACAATACAACAGTACAGGACTACATACAACAGTACAGGACTACATAAGTGTACAATACAACAGTACAGGACTACATGAGTGTACAATACAACAGTACAGGACTACATGAGTGTACAATACAACAGTACAGGACTACATAACTGTACAATACAACAGTACAGGACTACATGAGTGTACAATACAACAGTACAGGGCAGGACAATACAACAGTACAGGACTACATGTGTACAATACAACAGTACAGGGCTACATAACTGTACAATACAACAGTACAGGACTACATGATGTAAATACAACAGTACAGGACTACATGAGTGTACAATACAACAGTACAGGACTACATAACTGTACAATACAACAGTACAGGACTACATGAGTGTACAATACAACAGTACAGGACTACATGAGTGTACAATACAACAGTACAGGACTACATAAGTGTACAATAAACTGTACATGAGTGTACAATACAACAGTACAGGCCTACATAAGTGTACAATACAACAGTACAGGACTACATAACTGTACATTTCAACAGTACAGGACTACATGAGTGTACAATACAACAGTACAGGCCTACATAAGTGTACAATACAACAGTACAGGACTACATAACTGTACAATACAACAGTACAGGCCTACATAAGTGTACAATACAACAGTACAGGACTACATAACTGTACATTACAACAGTACAGGGCTACATAAGTGTACAATGTAGCTCACTGGGGAGCTCACACTCTTGATGTCTCTACCTGGGTTACTTTCACCGAAGATTGAGCACCAGGGAGTAGGCTGGATGACAGGTGTGGCTGATTGCCTCTGATTACTGTGAGGTGGCTCTATGTCTCCCTCTGGTGGTTAAAGTGGACCTAGTCTGGGCTGAGCTGTTACAAATTACAAACAAATTTAGTTCAGACATCTTTGTTTATCTTAAACATCAGCAATTCAGCTTAAAGAAACGGAAAATCACAGGATTATACCAGAGGTCCGCGCCGGTCTGTCTTCAGCTCCGAGGTCAAACCCCTCATCACACCTGAGCGACTTGAGACTGAACCGTAAAGAACCAGGAGACTCAGGAGTGAAGCAGCTCTCTGCTCTACTGGATGATCCACACAGTAAACTGGAGAAACTACAGTGAGTTATTGAGTTTCTGACTCTTTATACACACACAGAGACACAGCCAAAAGTCTTTCTCTCACACACACACACAGACACACATTGGATGAGGAAAAGAGATAATTGATCATAGACTGCTCATTCCAGAGTTTTTGATAGAAAAGTTTTCCTCTCTCTCTGCAGGCAGGAGCGCTGCAGGATTATACCAGAGGTCCGTGCCGGTCTGTCTTCAGCTCCGAGGTCAAACCCCTCATCACACCTGAGCGACCTGAGACTGAACCGTAAAGAACCAGGAGACTCAGGAATGAAGCAGCTCTCTGCTCTACTGGATGATCCACACAGTAAACTGGAGAAACTACAGTGAGTTATTGAGTTTCTGACTCTTTATACACACACAGAGACACAGCCAAAAGTCTTTCTCTCACACACACACAGACACACATTGGATGAGGAAAAGAGATAATTGATCATAGACTGCTCATTCCAGAGTTTTTGATAGAAAAGTTTTCCTCTCTCTCTGCAGGCAGGAGCGCTGCAGGATTATACCAGAGGTCCGTGCCGGTCTGTCTTCAGCTCTGAGGTCAAACCCCTCATCACACCTGAGCGACCTGAGACTGAACCGTAAAGAACCAGGAGACTCAGGAGTGAAGCAGCTCTCTGCTCTACTGGATGATCCACACAGCAAACTGGATAAACTACAGTGAGTTACTGAGTTTCTGGCTCTTTATACAGTTTTTTGCAAAAATGATCCTTAAACATTCTCTTTCTCACATTTTCTCATTTGTTTTCTCAAGCATGTTCAGTCTCTTACATACATCCCCGCAGATCACACACACACACACACACACACACACACACACACACACACACACACAAGTATTCACTCACACATTGCCCTTCATTCATCCACACACACCTTTACTAGCACACATTCCTTCACTCTCTCACATTCTCACACATCCCCACACACACACACACACACACACACACACCCTCACTCACACGCACAAACACTCACACATCCCCTCATACACTCACTCACACACACACACACACTCACACACACACACACCCTCACTCACTCACACACCCTCAATCACTCGTACCTAACCTTATACACACACACACACACTCACTCTCTCACACCCACACACATATTCACTTATTTACACACTCACACACCCTCACTCACTCATAAACACACACAAGGAGTCAGAAGCCCATTTCTTTCTCTGAGACTCACACCATCACTGTATAGATTAGATTCAAATGCACACACGTTCTTGCTTATTTTCTCTCTCTCTACATACACACACACACACACAGACATGCATATCACTGCATGTCTCTCCTGAATACACAAACAGTGTGTGTATTTGTGTGAGTGTGTGTGTTCGTTCAGCTGTAAGTATGAGGACTTTTTCTTCTCTCTGCAGCCAGGAGCACTGCAGGATTATAGCAGAACGTCATGCTGGTCTGTCTTCAGCTCTGAGGTCAAACCCCTCATCACACCTGAGCGACCTGAGACTGAACCGTAAAGAACCAGGAGACTCAGGAGTGAAGCAGCTCTCTGCTCTACTGGATGATCCACACAGTAAACTGGAGAAACTACAGTGAGTTACTGAGTTTCTGGCTCTTTATACAGTTTTTTGCAAAAATGATCCTTAAACATTCTCTTTCTCACATTTTCTCATTTGTTTTCTCAAGCATGTTCAGTCTCTTACATACATCCCCGCAGATCACACACACAAACACACACACACACACACACACACACACACACAAAGTATTCACTCACACATTGCCCTTCATTCATCCACACACACCTTTACTAGCACACATTCCTTCACTCTCTCACATTCTCACACATCCCCACACACACACACACACACACACACCCTCACTCACACACACACACTCACACATCCCCTCATACACTCACTCACACACACACACTCTCACACACACACACACCCTCACTCACTCACACACCCTCAATCACTCGTACCTAACCTTATACACACACACACACACTCTCACTCTCTCACTCACACCCACACACATATTCACTTATTTACACACTCACACACACCCTCACTCACTCATAAACACACACAAGGAGTCAGAAGCCCATTTCTTTCTCTGAGACTCACACCATCACTGTATAGATTAGATTCAAATGCACACACGTTCTTGCTTATTTTCTCTCTCTCTACATACACACACACACACACACACAGACATGCATATCACTGTATGTCTCTCCTGAATACACAAACAGTGTGTGTATTTGTGTGAGTGTGTGTGTTCGTTCAGCTCTTACTCACACACATTTTCTCATTAGTTTTCTCAAGCATGTTTCTCTCACACAAACCCCAAAATCACACACACACACACAAACACTCACACACCATCACTCACTCACACACTCACAAACACCTTCACATACTCACACACACACACATCCTCACTCACACCCACACCCACACACATTTCACTTTCACACGCATTCACTCACACCTCACACATATTCTCTTACTTTTCTGAAGCATGTTCAGTTTGTCACACACAAACCACACACAGACACACACACACAAACATACACCATCACTCACTCTCTCTCTCTCTCTCTCTCACACACACACCTCTCTCTTTAATCTCTGAGACTCACACTATCACCGTATAGATTAGATTGAAATGCACACACTTTCTTATTTTCTCTCTCTATATATACATACACACACACACACACACACACACAGATGTATATATCACTGCATTAATCTTCTGAATACACACACTGCCTATGTTTGTATGAGTTTGTGTGTTCATCTAGCTATACATATGAAGAGTTTCCCTCCTCTCTGTAGGCAGGAACACCGCAGGATTATATCAGAAGGTCGTGCTGGTCTGTTTTCAGATCTGAGGTCAAACTCCTCATCACACATGAGAGAGCTGAATCTGAACTACAGATATCCAGGAAACTCAGGAGTGAAGCAGCTCTCTGGTCTACTGGATGAACCACACAGTAAACTGGAGGAACTACAGTGAGTTACTACATTTCTGGCTCTTTATGCAGTTTTTCCCAAATAATCCTTAAACATTACTGTTCTCTTTCTCACACACATTTTCTTATTGTTTATATGTTTGTTCTAAGTATGTTCAGTCTCACACACACCGCGTCACTCACTCACTCCCACACACCCTCATTAACTCACACAAAATCCCTCACTCACTCACACACACACACCCTCACTCACTCACACCCACACTACACTAGACACTACATACACTAACACAGAAGAGTAATGAGTTCAGCTCAATTAAACGACCGATGCTCATGCTATTACTTGGTTAACAATACCTGTGATATGCTAATAATTATAGTTATATATTATTATATATGCCTTATTATGGGGTGGGGCGATACATCTCATCCTAGACGAGCCCTCAAATTGTTCAGCTTTGCAAATGTCTATAGATGAAGTTTATATCCATTCACAAACAGCACAAATAATGAAGACATCTAGTTAAATACAGATGAACCAAGATGTGCAAAACAATTGGTTAAATATAAAACAGATGTATGATTGGTGTTGTAAGGAAAGGAGGTGCAGTGAAGTAAGTCAGACAGGATGTGGGGCTTATATAAGTATAACAGTATAAGTAGGAAAGAAGGAAAGAGACGTTCTAGCTGAGGAGATACTAGAAGACACAGATAATAAAATGATCAGTACGTTCAAATTAAAGGTCACTAACAGTAAATCATAAAATCACTAACAGTTTGCAGTGAATACATTGGTGCAGCTTCACCTTCTGTATTCTGTACGATTCTGTATGTTACACACACACACACACATTCTGTGTTACTCACTCACACACACTTCTGTATGTTACCCACAAACACACACAGATTTCTGTATGTTTCATGTATGTGTGTGTGTACTGTGATGACTGATCCTTTTTTCATTACAGTATGTGGACACCGCAAAACTTGTCTGGACACCACACACCTGAAGCAGATTTCACACACCGGCCTTTGACATCCAGATTCCTTCCCAGGGACCTACACACACCTGAGTTTGACATCCATACACCTAACCGGTACACCCACTCCTATACGAGTGAAACAGTTTACACAAATGTCAAATGGCCACCATCTTGAATAAGTGTCGTTGTTTCTTCCTTTGAATTTATAATTGTACCAGAAAAATGAATAATGTTGATAATTAATATGTTAATGTCATGTATGATGGAGTTATGTGGATGTCGGTTTGGTTCCAAGTCAGTAAATGAAAGTTTGGTAATGTTATAATGAAAGGTATTTGGTATGATAGCTTCCAATTCTCACTAGGTACGTTAGCTTTATATTAGTTAATGGATGTTACACTTACTACTAGGGATGTAAAGATACACTCTACTCACGATGCAGTGCGATTCACGATGCTGACCTCACGATACGATTTTTTTTTTTTTTTTTTACAAAATCAAACTGAACACAAATTATAAACAGACAAAGTTTCCTTTTTAACAAAACTACAAAATGCTGTATTTTGCTTATCTTTTCTTATCAAAGGTGTTTTTGATATGTCAAATAAACAAAAGCACAAAAGAAATAAAATTGTGAGTAATACAAATGAATATCAAACAAATAAACTATGGCTTTGCCTGTGCTCATCCCATCTTGGAATTTACATGTTTTTTTTAAGGAATATCAGCATGTCTACAGTTTCAGGCAGAAGCAGAGACCTCTGGACATTCACAATGTCACCTGCTGTTGAAAAAACTCTTTCATTGGGGACAGAGGTGGCTAGGTGGCTGGTATGGAAAGGTATGATTTTGCTGTAGGGGCAAGCAGCAGATACAGCTTAGCATTTTCTTTCCACCACTTGAGCGGACAGCCTGTGAGGGAAATGGGTGTTTCAATTCTGTACTTATCCATTTCTGCCTCAATCCCACCGATTGGGTGTACTAGTTCTGGTTCAGCAAAAGTCCCTCCAAGGATTCCAGTGCTGTCTTCTTGGGAGGAGGTTGTTTCAGTTCAGCTCCTGCTGTGTCCGTCCGGTCAGCAGACTGCTCTGCTGCAAGGGTCTGGCTACTGCTACCTGCTCCCCTCTCATCTGCCTCCTGCACAGTGAATAATCAGAAACACAAGACTAAGTAACTGAAGCAACACTTTAGTATTATTATTATTGTTGTTGTTGTTATTTTATTTTTCCATTAGCAAAAACTGTATTTAAAGTTATTTAGAAAAAAGACATATGCCATATATAGTTGTTTAGAAAGTTCATACACACATTCAGAAAAAGAGAGTAAAATAAATACCTTCTGCAACTGGGTAACTTTCTCCTTTAGCCTTTGGAACACATCCTTGCGCAGGTCTTCCTCTAGATGAGGTGGAGCTCGGAATCTGGGATCTAATGCAGTGCATTCCAGCAGGAATTTATATTCCGTAGTGTATCTGCCTGCAAGATTGTTGAGTATGGCGCTCTTCATGTTGCTCACGGTGAGAGAGTCATCATCTTTGGGTAACATGTTTTGCTCAACCATATGCTTTAATGGCACAATGAGAGATGCAGTTGGGGTTTTCTCGTCACAGCACAGTGGTGGCGGTTTTTAGAGGTTTAAGGAGCCTTACCAAGTCCTCAGCATCACGGATATCTGAGCCATCCAGAGTATCAATTTCATGGGCATTTCGTCGGATGTCTGTGCTGAGGAGAGCTGCTGCTACCGCTGCTTGTTGTTCAAAATTTTTGCTCGGTTTGAAGCAAATAACAACACACCAGCACGGAAATATTCCACCTCTCCTGGCGACCAGGCGCTGATGCTGACCACAGACACCGTGAGGCGATCATTCAGCAAGATCAACTCCCGTAAAGCTCCTGGTCCTGACAACATACCTGGCCGGGTGTTAAAAGACTGTGCAGAGGAACTCGCAGCTGTCTTCACAGACATCTTCAACATCTCACTGAGTCAGGCTATTGTCCCCACCTGCTTTAAAGCCACCACCATCATCCCCGTCCCAAAGAAAGCATCACCATCCTGTCTGAATGACTACCGTCCAGTAGCACTCACCCCCATCATCATGAAGTGCTTCGAAAGAGTAGTCATGCAACACATCAAGTCCGTCCTTCCTGCCAATCTGGATCCTTACCAGTTTGCATATCGTCCAAATCGTTCCACTGATGATGCCATCTCAACTGCCCTCCACACAGCTCTCACACATTTAGACACTAAGGACTCTTATGTTAGAATGCTATTCATTGATTTCAGCTCAGCATTCAACACTATCATTCCACAACAACTTATCCAGAAGCTGGACAGTATTGGACTGAGCCTCCAAATGTGTAACTGGCTGTTAGACTTTCTGACTGGGAGACCACAGGCAGTACGGGTCGGCAGAAACTCATCCAGTACCATCGTTCTGAACACAGGGGCGCCCCAAGGATGTGTGCTGAGTCCCCTTCTATTCACTCTGCTGACACATGACTGCACACCATCATACAGCTCCAACTACTTCCTTAAGTTTGCGGATGATACAACTGTGGTGGGTCTCATCAACAACAACGACGAGACTAATTACAGAAGTGAGGTGAGCCGCCTGGCCTGGTGGTGTGGCCACAACAATTTATCTCTGAATGTGCAAAAGACAAAGGAGATAGTCGTGGACTTCAGGAAGCTGCCCTCCCAGCATGCTCCTCTGAACATCAATGGTACTGCGGTGGAGAGAGTGAGTAGCACCAAGTTCCTGGGTGTAGACATCTCAGAGGACCTATCCTGGAGTAAGAACACTGCATCATTAGCCAAGAAAGCCCACCAGCGCCTGTACTTTCTCCGCAAGCTGAGAAGAGCCAGAGCTCCGTCCCCCATCATGTGTACCTTCTACAGAGGAGCCATCGAGAGCATCATGACCAGCTGCATCACAGTGTGGTACGGCACCTGCACAGCATACTGTCGCAAGTCCCTCCAGCGCATCGTGAGAGCAGCTGAGAAGATCGTCGGCACCTCATTCCCTTCCTTACAAGACCTTCATGACTCCCGCCTCACTCGGAAAGCCCAAAACATAGTGGGTGATCCGACACACCCCATGTACAGCTACTTCAACCTACTGCCATCAGGGAGGAGACTACGAAGTCTACGAGCCAGAACCAGTAGACTGAGGGACAGCTTCGTTTACCAGGCAGTCAGGAGGATTAACTCTCTGCCTGCTCTGCCTCTTTTTCATCCTTAAAAATAATAAAAATCACATTTCAAACAAATGTCAATAACACACAAAGTACAACAAAGAACTCTGGACTGAAAAAAACTGGTTTTACACCCATCACTGTACAAGTCTATATGCTATTCAATTGCACTCCTGTTTATATCTGCACTTGATATTTATATTTATAATTCATTGCATACGTTCACTTTAATCTTAAATACATCAGATATCTCATACATTCACTTGCACACACATCTATATCTATATAATTTTCTGCTGCATATGCCACTTTACTTTAAATGTAAATGTCAGAGACCTGTTTTATTTTTATCATATATGTCTATATATATATACATACATTTTTTTTACCGTTACTATAGTTTTCTACTGTTTTTAGTAAATGTTAATTTAAGAGTAAATGTTTACAGCTGCACTATGGAGTCTGAGAGAAACGTAATTTCAATCCTGTGTATGTCCTGTACGTATCACAGATTTGACAATAAAGTTGACTTTGACTTTGACTTTGACTTTGACTTTGACTTCAAGATCGCGTTCGACCATGTCCAGGCTGCTGTTCCAGCGTGTGGGCGCATCAATGATTAGCTTATGTGAGGGAATATTCAGCTGTTTCTGTTTGGATGCTAAAGCGGCGGTCGCTGTGTTGCTTCGGTGGAAGAAGGCTGCAACCCGCCACACTTTAGCCAGCAATCAACTGACGCGGGGTACACTCAAACCTGCTTGGCTAGCCAAGTTTAAAGTATGGGCAAAACACTTGATATGGTGTGCTAATCCAGCCTCTCTGACTTCAACATCCATATTTCTCGCATTGTCGGTAACAACAGTAATTCTGTGGTTAGCCCTTCCGAGCTCCCATTCAGTCACAGCAGATTTAAGAACTTCAGCGATGTTGACCCCAGTGTGAGTTTCGAAAAAGAGGGCGAGATTGAAGAACGAAACTCACCATCTCCCACTCGGTGGTGATGGCATGGGCTGTGATGGTGAGATAACTCTGAGTCGCCCTGGAGGTCCAGATGTCCGTAGTAATCGACAAGCTATCCGCTTTTCTGAGTTTTTGAATCACCTTTAGTTTAGTTTCTTGGTAAAGCGCTGGTATTACAGTCTCGCTGAAGTGGGCACGTGAAGGAATGCAAGGAATGCAGTATTTAGGCTCCAAAGTGTTGACCAATAGCATTTTCAACTACGGAAAATGGCCTCATATCTTTTGCCATGAAAATGCCAAAGCGAGCGGTTTTGTAAATGTGCTTGTTAGCGTGGTTTGGCCTTTTAGCATTGTTTTTTGCTTAATAAAAGACTCCTGGGCAGAGGGCTGCATGCCTGTGATGTATGCTAACCAGCAAGAGCACACACCTTTAATGCAGGTACACACACCTGTACTGCAGGTACACACACCTTTACTGCAGGTACACACACCTGTACTGCAGGTACACACACCTTTACTGCAGGTACACACACCTGTACTGCAGGTACACACACATTTACTGCAGGTACACACACCTGTACTGCAGGTACACTACAGTAAAGCACACACTTTAGTAGCCCTGACAGCTCAGATGGGCCACTGAATGTAATGTTATATAAAAAACAGTAAAATGTTACAACTGTGCACATGAAATATCCTCATATAAATGTATGATCACAGGTAATGTCCCCATGCAGAATATACAGTATTTTCACAACCTTACAGATAACATCTCTCTCACACACACACACACACACACATGGGGAGGACAGAAGGTCCTCTACTGCAGTAATGTTCACACAATCACAATAACACACGTAACCATAGAGACTAGTATCTGCAGTTGTGTGTGAGGTCATCACGTGTGTGTGGTCATCTCTGTATATGAGACTCAGATCAGAGCAGACCAGACCAGATAGCTTTATGGTGTCCAGGTATCATCTCTCTCTCTCTTTCTCTCTCTGTCAATGTCTGTTGTTTCTACAATGGCATTTGTGGGTTTCATTACACACAGAAGAAACATTAAATTGCTAAATAAAGGAAGTTTATTTGTAACTTTCTACTGAGCAAGGAATACAGTGTGTGTGTGTGTGAGAGAGAGAGATCATAAATGTGTGTGTGTGTGTGTGTGTGTATTCAGTTCACAGCAATGCATCACATAGGAAAACACATAATTGTGTGCTGTGGATGTTGAGGGAAGAGCCAGTGTGTAAGGAGATGAACTACTGTTGCATTCAAGAGGAGCTAGAACATAACATTGTAGTTAGCATGTGGCAGTGTATTGTAGCTATACAAGCCAGCATTTTGAGTAGTCTATTGAATGTCAAGAATTTGATGTCTGCATGAATGCAACTGTCATTTTTAATGATGAACCGAACTCTAATATTTAAGAGTTGCTTGTGCAATCGCTCTTCTTCATGCCTTTTATCGACAACACACAGGCAGAAAATGTGCATCTGCGATCACAGAGTTCGATGGTCAGATTCCTACTACCGCTGTTTAAATAGAGGTCCTTGTCCATTCAACACACAATTGTTGTAGCAGAAAACACCTGTAACCCACCACACAAACCTTGCATAAATAAAACAAAAAAACGCACCAATCATTTCACCCAACCAAATCACACACCCCATCCTGACACATACTGTATGTGTCTTTCTATAATCACCATGAGGAAATGTAATAATATATATTGGAATGTTGTATGCTCCTACCATAGATTCTGTGATTTACAGAGACCACAACAAATTGAGAACATTTGCACTTTAGTAGGGTGGTGTGGATTTGTGCTGTACCGTAGAAGTATTGACCTAGTGAGGGAAATCGATCCATGTCACGGCAGGCCAGGCTCCGAGCACAGGGGACACACCCACATCACGTCACGTCACTGCTAGGCCCCTCCCCCCTCACAATCACCCACATACTGACACGCCCCTCATTTACCATTTACACCTGCAGCACATTCTCTGTTTTTAAAGCCTCCACAGGTTCCGTCATACAGTGCTGAGTATTCGACTTGCCTGCATCGAAGACGTTTGTCTCCTGCGCTCTGCACGAAAGAAAACTCAAAAAGAAAAGAAAAAAGAAAACTCAAGTTACACATGAAGAGAAGAAAATCCTGTCTGTCTCCAAACACACAGTACATCTTTCTCCTTTATCAATCCTGTGTTTTCTTTCAAAACTCACAGGTGAACATCATCTGGGCTCCGTTGAATGAGCCTATATACCCTAACCATGTGACCTGAGCCTGTTCTGACCTCCTAACATTCAGGAGTTTATCAGTACGTTTGTAATATCTGTTCTGTGCATGATTTACCTGTAAGATGGTGCTTTAATGGAGCACTAGGTTTACACCAGCACAGTTCACACACTGTAATAAAGTGACTATTGTTGCTATAACATGGTAGCTTGGGCCTCTCGTGTGGTGAGCACCTTGTTCAGATCACATGACCAGTGATGAATATATAAATAAATGTATTTCCAGCTGTGTGTCTGGTGATATATTGAATAGAAAACCCTGTACAGTACACTGGTTTGATCTTGAGGTAAAATTGTATAGCTAAGTTGTTAGCTATATCATTCTGTCCATTCCACACAAATCTTTCACATGAAGACACTAGTTTAAGACATTAACTTACAGCATGAACTTTAGTGTTTAGTTTTGTGTGTGTGTTACGTTCAGCATGTTAATGACACTTTTGTTACTTTGAACACAAAAGGCAAAGACATGATTGTGACAACGTGGGGGATTAGGCAGGATGCCGAGACAAGAGCTTCTTTTAATCTTTCGTTTCTTATTCCAACCACGACGAATATGAAATAAGAAGTGCAGGAGACTTGATCAAAAACAACAACTGACCAGGAACACAACAGCATGATCACCTGTGATGTGGTTACTTATATAACAGCATGATCACCTGTGATGTGGTTACTTATATAACAGCATGATCACCTGTGATGTGGTTACTTATATAACAGCATGATCACCTGTGATGTGGTTACTTATATAACAGCATGATTGTGTGTGATGGTTACTTATATAACAATATATAACACAACATGATCAGCCAGTGTTCTTTTGTTGATAATGTCACTGCAGAAGTTTTTGTCGCTGTTATAATCCATTTATTTAAACATTTATCATGTTTTTTAAAAAAAAAGTTTAAGATTGTTCCATAAATGACCAGGTACAGTCATTTCATTGTCATGAGACCCCATCCTCTTATTGTGCATATGACATAATCTCTCAGTGCGTCTGTGTTTATGTTTCTGGGTCAGACTTATGCTCCTTCTGAGGGTCAGAGTGCAGAGCCGGCTGTCTGTACCTCCAAACTCTGGTCTTCTCTGACCTGCACTGGCCTCGTGGCTCTTAGACAAAAGACCTACAAGGGCTTCTGGGAACGAGGAGAGGATTTAGTTGACCTTTGTGAGTTTAGTGGCTTCCTTGTATTGCCGTTGATTCTGCGTGGGGAGGTTGATGGTGTGGGGCGATCTTGGTGCTTGGCACTCTGTAGACCTGCAGGAGGGTGGAGACTGGAGGGTGGTGCCTGGAGGATGGAGGGTGTAGTTCCCTCTCCACACTGGGAGGAGCATCTGTCTGGGTTTATGGACTCCTTAGACTCTTCTAATGGTAGGTCTACTAGTTTCTATAAAAACATCACATAATGAGTCATCAGCTATGATACTGGGTGGAACTGAGTTCTGCTTGGTGTTGTAGAAACTGGGTAATGTTTGTAAAGAGGCCGTTTGTGAGAAATGGGATCAAATAAACAGAGACAGCACAGTAACTTTCAGCACTTTCTCTCTCTCTCTCTGTCATTCATACAGTATATATGAGATATACAAGAGAGATATATGAAAGAGAGAGAAAGAGTTATTAAAAATAGAGAAAGAAAATGTGTGTGTGTGTGTGTTATCTGTAAGGTTGTGAAAATACTGTATATTCTGCATGGGGACATTACTTGTGTTGAGGATATTACATATGAGGATATTACATGTGCACAGTTGTAACATTTTACAGTTTTTATATAACATTACATTCAGTTGAGTCATCTGAGCTGTCAGGGCAACTACAGTGTGTGCTTTACTGTAGTGTACCTGCAGTACAGGTGTGTGTACCTGCAGTAAAGGTGTGTGTACCTGCAGTACAGGTGTGTGTACCTGCAGTAAAGGTGTGTGTACCTGCAGTACAGGTGTGTGTACCTGCAGTACAGGTGTGTGCTCTTGCTGGTTAGCGTACAACACAGGCATGCAGCCCTCTGCCCAGGAGTCTTTTATGCTGGCCTGGGGTTCTGGGTCCCCCGTCCAGAGGAGGGCGCTGTTGGAATCATCACCTTCGTCCCTCACCACAAACATCCATTTGATTGTGTGGATGAGGGTCTCCCGCACCCACCACACGGTGAAGGGCACCAGCTGCTTCAGAGAGGAGACCAGTAATCCACCATGTTCTGACTGGGACCAGTATAATGACATTTACACTCCACATAGAGGAGACCAGTAATCCACCATGTTCTAACTGGGACCAGTATAATGACATACTCAATAACACAACAGTTTAAATGGAGTACCATTAAATACATATAGCCTTTTAAAATAAACAGAAATAAAGAAAATTTACACGTAAAATAAATATTAAGACAATTTAGCCCAAAGAGTGCACATTAATGCCTATTATCAGATCTATAAAATCAACGTTTTATAGTGTTCACACTCAAAACAGGATACAACGGCTCACCTGCCGCTGCAGATACACATCATAGCACCTGTCCAGAACGTCTTCCAGCAGCTCCCCAACCACGAGCGCCACCACCTCCTCGCCCTCCTCACGCGTGACCATCTCGAGCCAGTCGGTCTCCGTTAGACGACCCGGGACGATGTCGGGGGTGGCGAGTGGGACCGACGGCGGAGGAGGAGCTGCGACAGGGCGACTTTTGTCTGCCCGCGACTTACCGGCTGAACGGGACATGACTAACGAAACAAAACAAAAAATCCCTGTGGCTGCTTTAGCTAACTAGCTAATATTTAAAATGAACATCTTTATACCTTTGGCTGCACAAAAAGTGCAAGGGAGGCAAAGCGCGTTTGTTTCATAAACAGCGTAAGCGATATTTGTAACTATTTTAAATACGCCAATGTTAGCAACATTACTATATTTAGGCTACATTTCATTTATTCACTTCCTTGTTCAAGTTAAGCAAACACCTGTTGCCTAGCAGCCAAGAGCGCTGTGCCCTGTTTTGGCCGATAGATGGCAATAGATGAACAAAATTGGATTTTAAAGACCAATTCTGATGCACCGCAGCCCTCCGTGGCGCGAGTAAAAAATTGTTCAATACACTTGTAGAAACAAAAGCTTTGAAAAAGAACCCGTCAAACCAGCATAAGACAGTCTTTGTTTTGTCTCATTTTATTTATTTTTTTGTTTTGGAGACAATGCAAGCCAAAGAACAAGAAAGCAAGAAGAACCCACCTCGAAGACTCGTATGAATTAAGACTTCACTGAAAGGTACTAAAACACACGTGGTAAAACACACATTTGCTCATACAGACGTGCTGAAACGCAAACGTGCTAAACACACACGTGTCACATTTTTGTACCACTGTTACCACCCGAGCACTAAGCACAGCTGATTCATTCAAAATCCAAAATTCAGACATGCAATCAATTACAGATTTTCAAGATTTTCAGCTACCTTGTTTGAAAGGTATTCTTTCATCAAAATATGTTTGGCAATTTGCTCTACTTGTACAAGCTGTGTGCTTATGTCTTTATGTCTGGTGAATGTGGTAGACATGCTACTGCTTGAACTCGTTTTGTTTCCAGATGTTTTCTTTGTGTGTGTGTGTGTGTGTGTGTGTGTGTGTGTGTGTGTGTGGGGTGTGGGGGTGGGGGTACACTTACACTCCGTATTAAAGATGCAGTACACTCAGTATTAAAGGTGCAGTTCTGGTTCTTCCATAAAGTTTTGTTATGGGTTCACTGCTGGTTATAACTTAATGATATAATAGTGAGTGTAACATCTACAGGGTTCTCCATGATCTCTGGTTATATGATACAGTAGTGAGTGTAACAGCCGTGATATCTGGTTATATGATACAGTAGTGAGTGTAACAGCCGTGATCTCTGGTTATATGATACAGTAGTGAGTGTAACAGCCGTGATCTCTGGTTATATGATACAGTAGTGAGTGTAACAGCCGTGATCTCTGGTTATATGATACAGTAGTGAGTGTAACAGCCGTGATATCTGGTTATATGATACAGTAGTGAGTGTAACAGCCGTGATCTCTGGTTATATGATACAGTAGTGAGTGTAACAGCCGTGATATCTGGTTATATGATACAGTAGTGAGTGTAACAGCCGTGATCTCTGGTTATATGATACAGTAGTCAGTGTAACAGCCGTGATCTCTGGTTATATGATACAGTAGTGAGTGTAACAGCCGTGATCTCTGGTTATATGATACAGTAGTGAGTGTAACAGCCGTGATATCTGGTTATATGATACAGTAGTGAGTGTAACAGCCGTGATCTCTGGTTATATGATACAGTAGTGAGTGTAACAGCCGTGATATCTGGTTATATGATACAGTAGTGAGTGTAACAGCCGTATCATATGATACAGTAGTGAGTGTAACAGCCGTGATCTCTGGTTATATGATACAGTAGTCAGTGTAACAGCCGTGATCTCTGGTTATATGATACAGTAGTGAGTGTAACAGCCGTGATCTCTGGTTATATGATACAGTAGTGAGTGTAACAGCCGTGATCTCTGGTTATATGATACAGTAGTGAGTGTAACAGCCGTGATGTCTGGTTATATGATACAGTAGTGAGTGTAACAGCCGTGATCTCTGGTTATATGATACAGTAGTGAGTGTAACAGCCGTGATGTCTGGTTATATGATACAGTAGTGAGTGTAACAGCCGTGATCTCTGGTTATATGATACAGTAGTGAGTGTAACAGCCGTGATCTCTGGTTATATGATACAGTAGTGAGTGTAACAGCCATGATCTCTGGTTATATGATACAGTAGTGAGTGTAACAGCCATTAACTAATATAAACCTAATGTACCTAGTGAGAATTGGAAGCTATCATACCAAATACTTTTCATTATAACATTACCAAACTTTCATTTACTGACTTGGAACCAAACTGACATCCACATAACTCCATCATACATGTCAAACATATTAATTATCAACATTATTCATTTTTCTGGTACAATTATAAATTCAAAGGAAGAAACAATTCCACTTATTCAAAATGGCGGCCATTTGACATTTGTGTAAACTGTTTCACTCTTATAGGAGTGGTTGTACCGGTTAGGTGTATGGATGTCAAACTCAGGTGTGTGTAGGTCCCTGGGAAGGAATCTGGATGTCAAAGGCCGGTGTGTGAAATCTGCTTCAGGTGTGTGGTGTCCAGACAAGGTGTGCGGTGTCCACATACTGTAATGAAAAAAGGATCAGTCATCACAGTACACACACACATACATGAAACATACAGAAATGTGTGTGTGTGTTTGTGGGTAACATACAGAAGTGTGTGTGAGTAAGTAACACAGAATGTGTGTGTGTAACATACAGAATCGTACAGAATACAGAAGGTGAAGCTGCACCATTGTATTCACTGCAATCTGTTTGTGATTTTATGATTTACTGTTAGTGACCTTTAATTTGAACGTACTGATCATTTTATTATCTGTGTCTTCTAGTATCTCCTCAGCTAGAACGTCTCTTTCCTTCTTTCCTACTTATACTGTTATACTTATATAAGCCCCACATCCTGTCTGACTTACTTCACTGCACCTCCTTTCCTTATAAGGACAACACCAATCATACATCTGTTTTATACTTAACCAGTTCTTTTGCACATCTTGGTTCATCTGTATTTAACTAGATGTCTTCATTATTTGTGCTGTTTGTGAATGGATATAAACTTCATCTATAGACATTTGCAAAGCCGAACAATTTGGGGGCTCGTCTAGGATGAGATGTATCGCCCCACCCCATAATAAGGCATATATAATAATATATAACTATAATTATTAGCATATCACAGGTATTGTTAACCAAGTAATAGCACGAGCATCGGTCGTTTAATTGAGCTGAAGTCATTAGTCTTCTGTGTTAGTGTCTGGAAGGGTGGCAGTAGTGGCTTAGGTTCAGTAAGAAGTTACTTTACAGAGGTTAACTTAAAACACAGTACGTTTTAACCTGACTATTTTGTTTGTTCCATTATCTCACAGTAGAATTTCGTGCTAGGTAGCTAAGACGGTGGGTATGAGTAGGTGAGGGTGGGTGTGTGTGTGTGTGTGTGTGTGTGTGTGTGTGTGTGTGTGTGTGTGTGTGTGTGTGTGTGTGTGTGTGTGTGTGTGTGTGTGTGTGTGTTAATGAGTGAGTGAGTGAGTGATTTTGTGTGAGTTAATGAGGGTGTGTGGGAGTGAGTGAGTGTGTGAGACTGAACATACTTAGAACAAACATATAAACAATAAGAAAATGTGTGTGAGAAAGAGAACAGTAATGTTTAAGGATTATTTGGGAAAAACTGTATAAAGAGCCAGAAATGTAGTAACTCACTGTAGTTCCTCCAGTTTACTGTGTGGTTCATCCAGTAGACCAGAGAGCTGCTTCACTCCTGAGTTTCCTGGATATCTGTAGTTCAGATTCAGCTCTCTCATGTGTGATGAGGAGTTTGACCTCAGATCTGAAAACAGACCAGCACGACCTTCTGATATAATCCTGCGGTGTTCCTGCCTACAGAGAGGAGGGAAACTCTTCATATGTACAGCTAGATGAACACACAAACTCATACAAACATAGGCAGTGTGTGTATTCAGAAGATTAATGCAGTGATATATACATCTGTGTGTGTGTGTGTGTGTATGTATAAATAGAGAGAGAAAATAGGAAAGTATGCATTTCAATCTAATCTATGCGGTGATAGTGTGAGTCTCAGAGATTAAAGAGAGAGGTGTGTGTGTGTGTGAGAGAGAGAGTGAGTGATGGTGTATGTTTGTGTGTGTGTGTCTTTGTGTGTGGTTTGTGGGTGACAAACTGAACATGCTTCAGAAAAGTAAGAGAATATGTGTGAGTGAAATGTGAAAGTGAAATGTGTGTGGGTGTGAGTGAGGATGTGAAGGTGTGTGTGAGTGAGTGATGGTATGTGAGTGTTTGTGTGTGTGATTTTGGGGTTTGTGTGTGAGAGAAACATGCTTGAGAAAACTAATGAGAAAATGTGTGTGAGTAAGAGCTGAACGAACACACACACACACACACACACAAATACACACACTGTGTATTCAGGAGAGACATGCAGTGATATGCATGTCTGTGTGTGTGTGTGTGTGTGTGTATGTAGAGAGAGAGAAAATAAGCAAGAACGTGTGTGCATAATCTGTGTGAGTGTGTGTGTGTGTGTGTGTGTGAGTGAGGGTGTGTGTGTGTGTGGGGATGTGTGAGAATGTGAGGGGCCATGTGAGAGAGTGAAGGGATGTGTGCTAGTAAAGGTGTGTGTGGATGAATGAAGGGCAATGTGTGAGTGAATACTTGTGTGTGTGTGTGTGTGTGTGTGTGTGTGTGTGTGTGTGTGATCTGCGGGGATGTATGTAAGAGACTGAACATGCTTGAGAAAACAAATGAGAAAATGTGAGAAAGAGAATGTTTAAGGATCATTTTTGCAAAAAACTGTATAAAGAGCCAGAAACTCAGTAACTCACTGTAGTTTCTCCAGTGTACAGTGTGGATCATCCAGTAGAGCAGAGAGCTGCTTCACTCCTGAGTCTCCTGGTTCTTTACGGTTCAGTCTCAGGTCGCTCAGGTGTGATGAGGGGTTTGACCTCAGAGGTGAAGACAGACCAGCATGACGTTCTGCTATAATCCTGCAGTGCTCCTGGCTGCAGAGAGAAGAAAAAGTCCTCATACTTACAGGTGAACGAACACACACACTCACACAAATACACACACTGTTGGTGTATTCAGGAGAGTGATATGTATGTCTGTGATATGTATGCAGTGATATGTATGTCTCTGTGTGTGTGTGTGTGTGTATGTAGAGAGAGAGAAAATAAGCAAGAATGTGTGTGCATAATCTATACAGTGATGATGTGAGTCTCAGAGAAAGAAATGGGCTTCTGACTCCTTGTGTGTGAGTGAGGGAGTGAGAGTGTGTGTGTGTGTGTGTATAAGGTTAGGTACGAGTGATTGAGGGTGTGTGTGAGTGTATAAGGTTAGGTACGAGTGATTGAGGGTGTGTGTGAGTGTATAAGGTTAGGTACGAGTGATTGAGGGTGTGTGTGAGTGTATAAGGTTAGGTACGAGTGATTGAGGGTGTGTGTGTGAGTGAGGGTGTGTGTGTGTGAGTGAGTGTATGAGGGGATGAGTGAGGGTGTGTGTGTGTGAGTGAGTGTATGAGGGGATGAGTGAGGGTGTGTGTGTGAGTGAGGGTGTGTGTGTGAGTGAGGGTGTGTGTGTGTGTGTGAGTGTGTGTATGAGGGGATGAGTGAGGGTGTGTGTGTGAGTGAGGGTGTGTGTGTGTGTGAGTGAGTGTATGAGGGGATGAGTGAGGGTGTGTGTGTGAGTGAGGGTGTGTGTGTGTGAGTGAGTGTATGAGGGGATGAGTGAGGGTGTGTGTGTGTGTGGTGTGTGTGTGTGTGTGTGTGTGTGTGAGTGAGTGTATGAGGGGATGAGTGAGGGTGTGTGTGTGTGTGAGTGAGTGTATGAGGGGATGAGTGAGGGTGTGTGTGTGAGTGAGTGTATGAGGGGATGAGTGAGGGTGTGTGTGTGTGAGTGAGTGTATGAGGGGATGAGTGAGGGTGTGTGTGTGTGAGTGAGTGTATGAGGGGATGAGGGTAACTCACTGTAGTTTCTCCAGCTGCTTCACTCCTGAGTCTCCTGGTTCTTTACGGTTCAGTCTCAGGTCGCTCAGGTGTGATGAGGGGTTTGACCTCGGAGCTGAAGACAGACCGGCGCGGACCTCTGGTATAATCCTGTGGTTTTCCGTTTCTTTAAGCTGAATTGCTGATGTTTAAGATAAACAAAGATGTCTGAACTAAATTTGTTTGTAATTTGTAACAGCTCAGCCCAGACTAGGTCCACTTTAACCACCAGAGGGAGACATAGAGCCACCTCACAGTAATCAGAGGCAATCAGCCACACCTGTCATCCAGCCTTCTCCCTGGTGCTCAATCTTCGGTGAAAGTAACCCAGGTAGAGACATCGAGTGTGAGCTCCCCAGTGAGCTACATTGTACACTTTTGTAGCCCTGTACTGCTGCATTGTACAGTTATGTAGTCCTGTACTGTTGTATTGTACACTCATGTAGTCCTGTACTGTTGTATTGTACACTCATGTAGTCCTGTACTGTTGTATTGTACACTCATGTAGTCCTGTACTGCTGCATTGTACAGTTATGTAGTCCTGTTCTGTTGTATTGTACACTCATGTAGCCCTGTACTGTTGTATTGTACAGTTATGTAGTCCTGTTCTGTTGTATTGTACACTTATGTAGCCCTGTACTGTTGTATTGTACACTCATGTAGTCCTGTACTGTTGTATTGTACAGTTATGTAGTCCTGTACTGTTGTATTGTACAGTTATGTAGTCCTGTACAGTTGTATTGTACACTACTTGTAGTTGTACAGTTGTATTGTACACTCATGTAGCCCTGTACTGTTGTATTGTACACTCATGTAGTCCTGTACTGTTGTATTGTACAGTTATGTAGTCCTGTACTGTTGTATTGTACACTTATGTAGTCCTGTACTGTTGTATTGTACAGTTATGTAGTCCTGTACTGTTGTATTGTACAGTTATGTAGTCCTGTTCTGTTGTATTGTACACTCATGTGGTCCTGCGTGCTGTGCTGCTATTTTGTGGTCATTACGTGTACATTTTGTTCCAGTGTGATGAATGTATATGAAGGAACAACCATTTTGACTTGAACACTAACATCAGTGTGACTTGATTTTACCATCAACATTAAATACAGTAAATTAGCACCTATGTACATATGCAGATGTCTCCTTCAGTACATAAATCAGTGATGTGTATATTCAGAAGTGATCTTCAGTACATAATCAGTGGTGTGTATAAACAGACCTGCAGGAGTCCCTGAAGATTCTCCAGTCTGAACTGGGCTGTTACAGGTCTTTTCCTGATCTTTTCCTGAGGAGGGAACATTGGAGAATCAATTAAAATGTATTATTAAATTTATTACAATTTTATTATAGAGTATTATAGAGTAACAGGAACACGTTAGATTTCGTAAGGAGGACTTACAACTATGAGAACTGTTAGAAATATTAACTGTGGTGTCTGCTGAAAGATGCTTATTTAGACATTCATCTCTTACCTCCATGCATGAAGTTCACTGTCACTGATGCATTAAACTTATTCCCAAGGAGCTGAGGAGCACAGACTTTCCCTCCTGTATCACCTGTGATGTTGGTGTGTACTGGAGTGGAACCCTCCATCTTCTAATCAGGTGTTACTTCACCAACACCACTAAACATCAAAGTATGATATCAGTACTGGTAGAGGATTTACTGAAATCATTTAATTTCTTGATTTATTGTATTATGGTAGCATTAAAATAAGATACATATAGACGGCATTTAGTTATACATATTTGACGCTAGTTAGTGTCAAATCCAACAAGCTATAAAATAATGGTATATATATCCAACAAGCTATATATATATATATATATATATATATATATATATATACAGCAATTTTTCAAGCTAGACTGAAATAATGCTAAATTGATAACATCAGTTGCAGTCTGTTTGGTCAATAGAGTGACTAAATCCACAAATTAACTGCTAATGTGCAAAAAAAATATATATAGTAATGAAGTAACGGAGTAGCGCAGTAACAGTAAATTAGTTTCTTTTTACTTTTAACTTGAGTAGATTTTTAGACTAGTAACTTTACTCGTACATAAGTAAAAATTCATAAAAGTACTTTTACTTGAGTACAATATTCCAGTACTCTTTCCACCTCTGTTTGCAACACCTCAAATGTGACATGTTCTCGAGAATAGATCTGAACTGTCACGGTTAGCCCCTCCCCCAGCTGTCAATCATGTATGTTTTGTAGCCCCTCCCTGTATTTTGTACCTCGGCCCCTTGTTATTGTATTCATGTGTTGCTCATTTGGTCTTGTCTGTTTGATCCTGGTGTTTGGTCTTTTGCGTTGCGGTTCATTGTCGCATGTTGTCACTCACAGCCCTGTCTACTTCCGTGTCTGCTCTTCAGTGTTCTATTACGGTTTGTGCTCATTTGTATTGTCATTATGTCTATTCGAGTTGGTTATGTTTATGTCGGACTCCCTCGCTGATTTGATCCAAGCCTGTTTGTATGACCCTTCTTTTGAAACGCCCCTTAATAAATCTCGCTCTTCTCAGTGTCATGAACCAGCGGGGAAGTGAATCATTATTCCTCTTGAAACATGTTAAAATATTCATTGTAGATTACAATGTTACTATAAGGACAAACACAAACCATCAAAACAGAATATCACAACTGATTTATGAGAATACTCAATTAATGCTGCTGGTTAATAAGACAAAGTGGAAGTACTGTAGAAAGATTAAGGAGATCTATAACTTCTGTCTGTCTCCACTAACACCATCTACTGGAGTTTCAGTACAAATTCTGATCATTCTGAATCTACAGCACAGACTCACATACTCACCGTGTTCCTCTGAAATAGATTAACGTGTCTCTCATTAAATGATGATCCTGCTCAGTCTCTCTCACTCTGATCTGAGTCTGTTTGTCCTGTTCAGTTTCTCATATGACTCTGTTGGAGGTGGAGACTCCGGATTCAAGTTAATCTTCATTTTTATCAGGCTTCTACTTTATATGTACAGTACTTGGTACAGATGGTAAAATGTCATTTTGATGAATACCTTATGTGACCGCAATGGTGAGTGTTGAATCAAAGAGACAGCTGCCATTTTTAATCACTTGGGCTGGCTTGACAACAACACCTCTGTCAACAGAGAAATTCGAAACACAGGAAAGTGTTTTGATTGTTGTATTTTGATTTTGTTCCAAATAGTAAAACTTGTTTTTATTGACCGCTTTGGTGATTGGGCATTTTCCAGATTCGCTCCACGCCTGTGGAACTCCCTCACAACTGTGGTGAAACAATCTTCCTCTCTTCACTTAATTTAAACTCCTCGCTCTAGGAGGGAGGGACCTCCTACATGGACACAAATGCAGATGATGTGGTGCCAGGAAAGGTGAGTGGGGAAGAGTGGCCAACCAAACCGGTAACAGGGAAGAGGACAGAACTGAAACAGAGGGGGCACTTGGAGCACACTGCTGTACTCCTGTTAAAAAAAGAAACTCAAAAAAATTCAGGAGACTCTCGATTAGCCCAGTTCAGGGACCAATCCAGGGTCTGCACTAGTCAAGAACCACCACCTTACCCACCTCAATACAAAGGAGGTACGTAAAAGGGACCAATGAAACATCTGGTAGACTGATAGAACTGGGAATTCTCGCCAAGAAATAACTAAAGACACAGAAAGAAGGAAGACAACAGATCAGAAAGGACACTACACTCCTCTCCTTTTCATTGATACACATCAGTGTCTCCAGGTCTGGATGGGATTTCCTCTGGTGGCAGGGGGACATGCACACTGTTCATCTGTGCTGCTGTCAGTGACTCTTTGAATCAGATGTTGTAGTCATTGTAATAATCTTAATAACGAAATCTTATACATGCAAGTATAAATGCTTAAAATATAGAAATAGAAAGTGTATCGCATTTAGATACCAACACAAAAACCTGTTATTTTTTAAAACAGGAACTGGAAAATGGAAATAAATTTTGTCGCTATACTACATAAAAACTCTATATTGAATGTCATGTCATAACTATGTTTAAAATACATTCATTTTTTTTTACCGCTTATTCCCGCTAGTCGGGGTCACGGGGGGGCTGGAGCCAATCCCAGCATCTCCGGGCGAAGGCAGGGTACACCATGGGCAGTTCGCCAGTCCACCACATGGCCAACACGCACACACACACACTCACACCTACGGGCAATCTAGAGTGACCAATCAACCTAGGATGCATGTCTTTGGACTGTGGGAGGAAACCGGAGTACCCGGCGAAAACCCACGCAGGCACAGGGAGAACATGCAAACTCCACACAGAGCAGCCCAGACCGAGAATGAAACCCAGACCACCTTGCTTTGAGGCGACAGTGCTAACCACCACACCACCATGCCGCCCTGTTTAAAATACATGTACATCTTAATTAATGTTAAAGCTCTAGAAAACACAGCAGTCTGCAAATGAGATTTGTTTTGAATAATAAAAGGTCATATATATATATATATATATATATATATATATACTAAATATTGGTAATGTTTAAACCCCAGAGGTTTGGGTAACAATTTTTGCCATGGGTTAACTCCACTAGAAATTCTGTCCTGGACTCTGAGGAAGTGCCAACCGATTCATGCTGAAGAATGTCTTCTTACATTGAGGTGTGGTTTTGTACTGCTGATCTTCCAATGAAGTGATTATGCTGGAATTCATTTTTGTAATCATACTACTAGAATGTTCACCTATGAACTGGGATAATTGCCAGAATGTTTGTAAAAGTGAAAGGTGGTGATCTGCAGGTGAAGACTTGCAGACGAACTCACCTCAACCTGATGCTCAACTTACCAACAGTCACTGGACTCACATACCGTTCCTGCTATTTGCTTACGGACAGGGGTGGAGAGCAGATGATGCTACTGCTACTAACACCATTTCATATTTAAGCATCTAGAAGACAATGGCTTATTCAGGCTTTTATTTGTTGGTGATTTCGAGTTGGAAACATGGAATTGTCCAAAATGTCTTGGTATGCTGAAGCATTCAGAGTTCCTTTCCCTGGAACTAAGGGGCCAAGCCCAGCTCCTGAAAAACAACCCCACACCATAATCCCCCCTACACCAAACTTCACACTTGGAACAATGCAGTCAGACAAGTAACTTTCTCCTGGCAACTGCCAAACCCAGACTCGTCCATCAGATTACCAGATGGAGAAGCGTGATGCGTCACTCCAGAGAACGCGCCTCCACTGCTCTACAAGTCCAGTGGCGACGTGCTTTGCACCACTGCATCCGACACTTTGCATTGCACTTGGTGATGTATGGCTTGGATGCAGCTGCTCAACCATGGAAACCCATTCCATTAAGCTCTCTGTGCACTGTTCTTGAGCTAATCTGAAGGCCACATGAAGTTTGGATGTCTGTAGTGATTGACTCTGCAGAAAGTTGTCGACCTCTTCACACTATGCGCTTCAGCATCCACCGCTTCACCAGTTTACGTGGCCTACCACTTCGTAGCTGAGTTGCTGTCATTCCCAAACACTTCCAATTTCTTATAATACAGCTGACAGTTGACTGTGGAATATTTAGGAGTGAGGAAATTTCACGACTGGATTCGTTGCACAGGTGGCATCCTATCACAGTTCCACGCTGGAATTCACTGAGCTCCTGAGAGCGACCCATTCTTTCACAAGTGTCTGCATGCCTAGATGCTTAATGTTATACACCTGTGGCCATGGAAGTGATTGAAACACTTGATTCCGATAATTTGGATGGACGAGCGAATACTTTTGACAATATAGCGTAATGATACAAACCAGAATAAACCTGGAAACAGAAAACACATTGGAAACCAAAACAAGAGGACACGATTGAAAGGAGGAGGCAGAGCCAGATATGTCCATACCTCCTCCCTGAAAGGAACCACCCCTCCCCGTGGTGAACAAAACCCTAGAACCATACAAAACCAGGAACAGAAAAGAAGAAACAGAAACAAGGAAAACCGCTAAACAGACAAAAAAAAAAAGACTGAACAAGACTAGCCTCAGGGACTGGGTCAGCAACAGGAGAAAAGGAACTAGGACAGGAACTAGGACATGTGGGCTCAAAGTAACAGGACACAGGAACATAACCGGGGCCAAAAGCAGAGTCAAAGACAAAGACAGATGACAATATTTGCATTACAACAGACAAGGGCACACAGACATCTGAATATGGGGACAGACATCTGAATAAGCAAAACACCAGAGACTGAAACAGGAGCAGGCACAGGCATAGACAATGGCCAATAGACAACATTGTAACAGGAACCAAGACAAAACTGGGAACTGGGGAAGGAAACAGAGCCATAGGGGAGATAGAACTGGGAGAGGCAAAACCATTACTCAAAAGTTACTGGAGAACCAAGGCAGGGCTTGGCCATTGGAGATACTGGGGCACCGTGACGGGCCGGGCAGCATCTGGAACAATCTGGATGGTGCTGAGATGGCCTCTGGAAAATTCTGGATAGCTGATGAGAGCTGGTGTCAAGTTCCACACCAGGAGTCCACAGACTTCCCAACATTACTGACGGGGAATGTCTGATGGACCTGGCCTGGGTGTATACCACCCCCCCCCCAAGATATTTTTTTTGTGGGTCCAACCTGTTGGAGACAGGCAGAGTGGCAGGTTCCTTGCGTGACATGGCAGCGAGGTCCTTGCCGGAGACTAGCATGGTGGCAAGTTCCATCAGTGATGAGTACAGACAGGGATCAGTGGAGAAACATCCAAGGGTGTGGGTGCAGCAATCTGCAACCGCAGATCCTAGAATGCAATCAGGAACTGCAACCAGCATGATCCGTGTGTGGTGTTTAGTGATATAACAATACAAACAGGATCACTCTGGGTGATGGGACTACTGATGGTGACTATTAGTTATATAGCAATATACACTACCAGTCAAACGTATGAACATTATTTTTATTATTTTTGACATAAAAAACAGGGATGATGCCAAACTTTGAAGTAACTATCCTATATTTGTCAGGGCTGCTCCAACAGGAGACCGGGAGACACACATTTCCCCAATCAGCAGTGATGACCTGCACATGTCTTTCTTTCTACTTAAGGAAGACGAATGCAATGTCTCACTGCTGAGTTGTTTGTAGCCTCTTGGCATGCTTTTGCAGCCAGCCTTCTCGTTCGGTACCATGGTGCAGTCCCCGGTGTCTCGTCACCAAGTTCTCTCTCTCTCTCTCTCTCTCGTTCTCTGTATTTTCAAGTGGTTTCACTTCTGCGCCGCTCCCTGACCTTTCTCAAGCTGTTTTTTCCGCTGTACATTTTCGTTAGTTATTTTGGGAAGGTTTTTGGTTTGCGCTTTGCTCACTTCAGAGAGCCAGTTACTTCCCCTGGCGTCCTTTGTAGTCTCTTTGTTTTTTCTTGAGTATTTCTGCGTCTCTTCTGTTCGCTCCAGTTTTCCTGTACCGTGTACGATGTTTTGGAACAGAGGTTTTCTGTTTCTTTTGTGGTTTGGCAAGTGGTTTCGCCCCATTTATGTTAAAACCCCCGTGGTGTTTACACTGTCACTAATCACCGCGTTATAATATTTTGATGACAGTTTTGCACACTCTTGGTGTTCTGTTAACCAGCTTCATGAAGCAGCACCTATGATGTTTTTCCATCAGTCCTGAAGACATTCTCACACATACACAGCCCTTGTAAAATGAAGGAAATAAATATCTGAAATAAAACTGAAGGGTGCATTTAAAATTGTGTGTTGAGAATTAATTCACGTATAACACTTTACCAAAATATATTTGTCTTAAAAACAAATTTAAGCAATTTAAAAATTTAATTTTTAGATTAAAAGCCATTTCTTTACTATTAAGAACAGGCCATCTTACATTCTTAACAGATAAAACGACTCTTCTGTGCATATCCAATATATTAAACAGGTCTATATGCGTTACATAATGACAAACTAAAGAATCTCATTTGAAGCTTTTTTAAGCAGCCAATTATAACGCATATAACGTCTTATCTTGGGGAAACTCGTCCAACTGGTCTCTGTTTATCTCGATTAATTCAGCACTGCTTTTATTGTGGACACACTGTGTACAGTGAGATCTGGCTGGTGTACTATTAGTGTCATGATAAATACCCAGTACAACAGGTGTGTGTGTGTGTGTGTGCGCTCTAGGTGAGAGTGTTCAGTTTAATATTTCCTCTACCATTTAAAGATGGACAAACGGATGGACAAAATTCTTAATATTCTGGTCTGATTTTACGACGAGGGTGCAGGCAGTGTAAAAACGCAGCACCTTGCCAGCAAAAAAGTAAACATAGCAAATGCCCCAGCATTGATGCAGGAACTGAAAGATGTTCTGCAGTCATATGGGGACAAGTGACTAGTATTTTACTGGACAACTGTGCAGTAATGAGGGGCAAGAAACCTGGAGTTGAGACACTTGCTAGGAAGGAGAATCCTGATCTGCTGGACATATCAGGAGACACAGTGCACATGGTGTCCAATGCAGCTAAGGACCTCATGAAACCTTTTAGTGCAGAAGTGGAAGAAGAGCTTGATAAGGCCCAAACGATTTATTCAAATACTGGAGGTGTGCAACAGGGTGAACGAGCTCCTGGATGTGCTAGTGCTGCACTACTATCATGTGCTGGATCCAAATGAAGAGCACAAATACAGGTAACACCAAAATTGTTAATAACAAATTTTAAAGTGTCTTAATTTTTTGTTTTGTTTTAGTCCTTGTGGGATGTAAACCTAATAATGCACCATTTTTTAATGTAGTTTAGAATGGCTAGGTGTTATTCAGGAGGATATTAAGTGTCTATACATCTATTTACAAATGCATGAGGCTCTGTGTGTGTGCATGCATGCGCGCTACAGAAGGCTTCTGTATCAAGTGTTTGAGAGACATGAGCTCACTGTTGAGGAAAAGGCCAGGATACAAGTACTTCAGCAAGAGCATCAGTATCCTGATCAGGAACACATGTTAACCAAGAACAAAACAGACGGATCTCTGTGCTCTTTACAGAGTTTGAAAGAATGAAGGTCATGATCGACTTGTACAGAGGTATTTTATGACTAGTCAAACTAGTCATTTAAGTTAATATGTGGATGCAGTCAACCGGCATATCTGAGTTGCTTTATATAGCTTAATATGCAAATGAAAATCAGGTGAAGTACTATGTAGCAAGGCAACAGTATCCTTACTCCTGTAGATGAAAGTGAATAAGTAAATAAGACTGACTGAAGAATACGTCATCATAGTCTCACAATGTTATTGTCCAAATCAGCATGCTGTATTAGAGGATGCAAAACCCTAAAACACATTAATAATAGGCAGACTGATGCTTGATTTTTTCCCCCATTTTGTCAGAGAGAAAAGTGTTTTGATTCATCTTCTCATTAATATTTGAAATTGAGCTTACAGCAAAAATGTATATTGGAATATATCAAAGAGTAATCCCATTTATTAGAGTTTCTGCTAAACCTTCCCCTGGATAAAATCATATTAACATCCCTTTCTGCTCTTACTCCATCTCTAATTCAATCCGTTGCTGTCATTGGAGCTTTGACTTCATTAGGAGAGGCCTTGCCAAATGTTGTCCCTCCAGAAGAGATTGGTCAGCTGGTAGATGAATGGCGGGCCTTCCAGATGGATGTGGATAAGCTTTTGTGTACAGAGCTACATCGAAGAGGACTGTTGAGTCGATGTAGACTGGTGGAGCCATGTTGCTTTATTGAAAAATGCAGAGAGAGATGTGAGGTATCCAATCCTGTGCAAGCTAGTTAAAGCTCTTCTGTCCATTTTCACAGGCCCCTTGGTGGAGGGGTCATTCAATTTGATGGATGATATCCTTGAAGATGACAGGTGCTCCATGAATTTGGAAACTTATGAGAGCCTTGCCATGATCAAGTCCACGCTTAAAGCCAGAGACTGGACAGCCTCAACTATGACCATTGACCAGCCTTTGAAGCGATCCTGCCTTTCATCATTCCAAAACTACCTGTTACATTTACAGAAGAAGAAAGAGAATGAACAGGCACTAAAGCAGAAGAGGCTCAGTGAGGTAGCAAGGATGCAGTCCTCAAAGGAGGCAAACAAACTGGTTCAACAGGCCCGAAAAATCAAAAGGCAAGCAAAATCCCTCCTCTGTTCCAGTCTCCACCTCATCTGCACAAGCCACCACCTCCTCTGGTCAGCAGGCCCTGAAAAGGAAATGGCCACCCAAACCCTCCTCTGTTCCAGTCTCCACCTCATCTGCACAAGCCACCACCTCCTCTGGTCAACAGGCCAGAACACTAGCCAATCCTCATCTTCTCCAGCTGCCACCTCCACCAGCTCTGGACAAGTCAGTTGCCCTCCATTTGCCACAGCCTCCTCCTCACCAGATAGATCCTCAGCATCTCTGCACCATCTCCTATCTCTATCTCCTATCTCCATCTCCTATCTCTATCACCATCACTATCTCCTGCTGATAGTGAAAAACTTGTCCATGCATTTATCACATCAAGGCTTGATTATTGTAACACTGTCTTATCTACTCTCCCAAAGAGCTCAATTTCTCAGCTACAGCGAGTTCAGAATGCTGCTGCAAGGGTCCTGACCTGCACGAGAAAGAGGGATCATATTACACCTGCGCTCCACTCACTGCACTGGCTACCTGTCAGCTTTAGAATAGATTTTAAGGTTCTGGTGATGGTTTTTAAATGTCTTCATGGTCTTGCTCCTCTTTACCTCAGTGAAATGATAGTTAGATATGTTCCAGTCAGGTCTCTCAGGTCGTCAAACAGTAATCTACTGGTGATTCCTAAAAGCCGATTAAAGATTGGTGAGGGTGCCTTCAGCCGCTATGGCCCAAAACTCTGGAACTCTCTTCCTGAGGAGCTCAGAGACATTTCATCCCTGCATAGCTTCAAGAGGAGTCTTAAAACCTTCTTGTTTAGATCTGCTTTTAGTTAATCTATGTCTGTTGTACTAGGTTTCCATTTTATTTACTTTCTTCATCATTTTATTTAGTTACATTTTATGTTTGTTCTAATTATTTTAATAGTTCTATTTATTATCTTAAGAATTTGTCATTTTATTACCTTTATTTTATTACCTGTTATTACCTGTTTGTTTATTTTGTTTATTTTATTTCATTTCATTTTATTTATTTTTTATTATTTCTTTTAATCTCTGCTTCATTTGAATGTTTTGATTTATTTAATCTGTAAAGCACTTTGAGTTGCATGTATGCATGAAAGGTGCTATACAAATAAAGATTATTATTATTATTATTATTATTACCAACATGTTTTTTCCCACTCTTTTATGGCCAATCCAAAGGGTCATCTACACAGTCACCAAACATGTTAAAGGGAAAGGCTCTGCTAACCCAAAATCCTGTCCAAAAAGGAAGAAATAATGGGAGGGGAAAGAAGTTTTCTGCAGTAAACTGTATTTGCTTATACTTTACTTATGTGTCATTGTTTTGCAGTTCTTGAAGCACTTTAATTTTCATTGAAACACTTTCAATTATTGCCATTGTTAATGGAACTGAATGGTAATTTTAGGGCTGTAGTATTATTTATGAGTTTGTTGCACTGTAACTGTTTCAAAATATTTAAAATAAATGGTGCATAGTTTGCTATTATATTTTTAAAAGAAATGAATGTGTCCTTGTTCATGTAATTTAGTCAATGGTTAGGCTACTAATCAATTCCTAGTTTACTTTGGAGTATTGTTATTGCCACCTGCTGACCGTTCTTGGTATGGCTGTAGTATCTGTAGCCTCCTATACTATAGAAGCAATAAGGTATGTGACTAGTTAAAAACAGGTATGGATTCCTGAACAGGTCTGCTAGTCCCAAGAGTTCTGGTAATCTGCACAAGCTTCTGAAATATTGGGTTTGTTTATCTCATGTCTGAATGTTGTTCATGTATTTCAACAAAATTCAACACAATCTATCATTGAAGGGACTAATTCAAAAGCAAAAATTCTTTGACAGTAATGAAGATCAGGGTAATACATAGACATATATCTGCGCCTGTACATTAGGGTGACCAAACGTCTGTATTTCCCGGGACATGTCCGTATTTCAAGTCCAGGTTTTTTTTGTGAGGAAATGTCCTGGTTTTTAAATTACCTTCATTGGATCATTAAATTTACAGGCACTAGGGCACTGTGCTCGGTGCTGCGTGTGGCATAATCCCTGAGCCGCGTCAGTGAGGGCATCCCTGCATTTTGAATATGCAAAATATGGCATGCCCCCCCCCTCCCCGCTACAAGGTGTCCTCCAAAATGAAAATATGGTCACCCTAGCATACATAGCACCCCCACCCTGCTCACCTACAGAGCAGAGAAAAAAAGTTCAGGCTCAGGAATTTTTCCCACTATCACCCCTGAACTCCTCTACGTGACTTATTTCCCGCCTTATATAACACCATATATAACTTATATAACACCACCAATTTGCAAGCACATCTTCGGATTCATCATCCAGATCAGCATGTTAAACTGGGTTCTACCCATAGAGGAGAACAAAGTTCATCGAGTCAGTCAACAATCACAAGTACAAAATGTACAAAATACAAACGTGACAGCGTTAAGTGGCGAGAGTGCACCACGTTATTTAGTGAAGGGTATGCTGCCATTCAACACAGTCAAAAAGTCAACATTCAAAGAAATGTTAAAAACCTTTAATTCACAGTACGAGCTACCAAGCCGTAAGTACTTTAGCAAGACAGCGGTGCCTGAAATGTAAATGTATATCGAGCTGACGTTGAGTGTTTGCTGAGGACAGCGGAGTTTTATTCATTGACAACTGACATGTGGTCAAGTACTAATATGACCCCGTACATGTCAGTGACGGCACACTTTATTTCACCGCAGTGGAAGCTTGAATGTTTGGAAACCGTGTTCTTTCCGGGCAGCCACACTGCAACCAGTATAGTTGAGGGTCTTCGCTTTGTACTTGATCGTTGGTACCTTTTCTCATAGTTGGCAGAAGAAGAGGGCCTTGTTGAAAGCTCAACAAGAACTCCAACTTCCGGAACATTCCCTTATTACAGTATGTTTTGCTGTTTTAAATGTAATTATCAAACGAATAATTTAATTATGGAGAAAAAACAGTAAAAGTTTTTAAATGTGATTGTTTAAAATAAATATTTAAAAGCATTATGCACTGATTATGTTTACACATGTAAAAAGCAAATAGCTAAACAAATATTTAGTGACATAATATGATAATGTAACTGATGCATGAAAGGCCCTCTAATGCTCATGTGGGGTACTGCATCAATTAATTTGACACGATAAAATCAGGATAATTCTGGAGACGATAATCATTTGTCTAAATATGCATTATCACCCAAGCCTAATCCCATCAGCCTTCCAATCATATTCCACAGCCCTCCACTTTATTCAGCCAATCAGGTTCCACAGCTTTCCATCTCAGGCAGCCAATCAGGACTGGACTATAGCACGCTAAGCAGTACAGGCGAGTTTTTTTAAAACATGATGTTCTTTGCTGTTCCAAAGCTTCGGCAGCCTCACGCAGAAGCTGGGACACTGTTTTCGCCATTTTTATTTATTTGCAGTTATACCCGCCAACATGCGCAACACGACTCCAGTCCTGATTGACTGCAGGAGGTGGAAAGCTGTGGAACCCGATTGCCTTTTGAAATTATTTATTTTATGACCACAATTTTATTTATTGAATTGTCTATTTTTGTTATGTTAAAAAAAGCTATTTTTGTGTAGATAAGCCTGAGTGGTCTGTTGACTGACCGTCAAATAAATGTTATGGGTAGGTTACAATATAAAAAAATGTTTGTCATAATCATGTCTTGTGATTATTTGACAGGAGTTTTACTTTTAAAATGTAAATGTATTTACTTTAGTTATAATGCAAATACAAAACAAACGAAGCCAAAATTTAGAATAATTATCATTTTGATCCGTACATTGGTAAAATCTGACTGGGCCTTGTGTCACTTTATGTTCAACAAACTGGGCCCTGAGGTCAAAAATGTTAAGAACCCCTGTTCTAACTCGTGTCAGTAATTATAGGTTTATTCATCTTTGTTGCATTGAGCTCCTACTGTGGGGCCTGTATTTTTAATACAGTAAGTCTAAACCGTTTTTTAACAGTATGTAAGAGCAAATACCCTACTGTTCAGCTTAGAAGTAATGCAATTATCTGACATTTACATGATGATGATGCATAGTGACATTTTACTTCTGTTGTATACTGTATATATTATGTCCTGCATAGGTGTTTATATGTTAAATTCATATATGCTGACATCTCATGTCCTTTACACTACTCACATGCCATATAACTGTGTATATGATATATATACAAGATATATATAAGTATATACAAGACTTTGTCTTACCTTGGACGACATATTGATGTGCGCGTCATCGAATGGCATATTTTTCAGGCTTTGTTAGATTCTCCGGATACTTTCCACAAGTTATATAGTTATATAACGTGTTGTACTGTGTTGGGTCCATTCTGTCAACAGCAAAATATGGTAAAACGTAGTCTATAATTTATTATAATTTTTAATTTAAAATACTTTTATTTTCACATTGCATTATTGTTGCCTTGAGTGCTTAATGAATAAGTAATAACTACCTTTATGTCAGGACCTTAGGCCAGGAGCAGATGTCATCAGGTGGTGTCCAACCTTCTCTGGGTGTTTCGGACCTAACCACAACACCCTCCAGTTGGTGGGCCCGCAGTGAGTGGCCAGCTCACTGCCCACCTACTCCTGGCTTCCAGCTTTCCTCCTCTCTCTTGCTCCAAATCCAGCATGAGGCACGTTCCGCCTCCTCCCCCGTCCTGCGAGCTGCCTGCTTTTTACTGTGCTCATCCATTCCTATGGCAGAAAGGAAACTCCATGCAGACCTTGCTGGAAAGCCTCTGCACCCTATCTCCACAGGGAAGACCCATGCCTGCCAGCCTCTGCACCCTATCTCCACAGGGAAGACCCAAGCCTGCCAGCCTCTGCACCCTATCTCCACAGGGAAGACCCATGCCTGCCAGCCTCTACACCCTATCTCCACAGGGAAGACCCATGCCTGCCAGCCTCTGCACCCTATCTCCACAGGGAAGACCCATGCCTGCCAGCCTCTACACCCTATCTCCACAGGGAAGACCCATGCCTGCCAGCCTCTGCACCCTATCTCCACAGGGAAGACCCAAGCCTGCCAGCCTCTGCACCCTATCTCCACAGGGAAGACCCATGCCTGCCTGCCTCTGCACCCTATCTCCACAGGGAAGACCCATGCCTGCCAGCCTCTACACCCTATCTCCACAGGGAAGACCCATGCCTGCCAGCCTCTGCACCCTATCTCCACAGGGAAGACCCATGCCTGCCAGCCTCTGCACCCTATCTCCACAGGGAAGACCCATGCCTGCCAGCCTCTGCACCCTATCTCCACAGGAAGACCCATGCCTGCCAGCCTCTGCACCCTATCTCCACAGGGAAGACCCATGCCTGCCAGCCTCTGCACCCTATCTCCACAGGGAAGACCCATGCCTGCCAGCCTCTACACCCTATCTCCACAGGGAAGACCCATGCCTGCCAGCCTCTGCACCCTATCTCCACAAGGAAGACCCATGCCTGCCAGCCTCAGTCACGGCAGTCTTGGACCAGCTGTTGGCACTTTGCAGCCTTCCTTTCGTGGGCCTCCTCGCAGCCCTCCTCCCATTGTACTGTCAATTCAACCAGGATTATCTCCGGGTCCTTGGATGACCACAGTCAGGGCGGAGGGATGTTTGCACCACTTCCGGAAACTGCAGCCTCCTCCCAAAATCCACCGTCATCTCCCAGGAACTTGCGGTGTGGAGAATGCTAGTTCTTTTCCTTTTGGTGGTTTGTACAGGTCTAGCTCCTTCCTTAACGAAGGTGATGGCTCTCTGTGCGGTTGTATGGGCTAGTCTCTTCTTAATCCTCTCTCGCTCTATGGTGTCTGCCAGTGAGAGGAGTACTTTGTCGTGGCGCCATCTATACTGCCCCTGGGTTAAAGATGTTTCGCACACAGACAGTATATGGGCCAAGGTCCCCCTCTTGTCGCACAGCTTACAAAGCAGATCCTCTCTTAGACCCCATATATGCATGTGTACTGGGGAGGGGAGGGTGTCAAACAGATCGTAATAGGAAGGAGATGCAATAGGGTTCCAGGCGCCATAGATCCCTCCATGTGACTTTGCGTCTGGGCAAGTCCCATTTTGTCCAGGCTCCCTGGGAACCTTGCTGCACTGCTCTACCTACTCGCTTCACCTCCTCTCTGCTCCTTACTTCCACTTGCACCATGCCTCTCCTGGTTTTTGTGTTTGCACCTCCCCAGGTTTGGAATTGTGCAGAGCCGAGGCCTTGTCGGTGGATGCACTGGTTGCCAACTATATCCCACAACTTCAAAGAGCTGACGATGAGATGAGGGGTTTGACCTCAGAGCTGAACACAGAGCAGCACAGCCTTCCTCTCTAATACTGCAGCCCCACAGACTGTAGAGAGAAGGAGAAAAAGTCACTTACAGATCAACACACACGTGAACACAAATATCTGTCCCACACACACACATGGCAACACACGTGCAAGCTCGTACACACACGCACACACACACCGAGTTCGTGGGAGATGGCAGCGTTGGCATTACTGGAGGTTATTGCTAATGGCCGAATTCGCCAAGAGCGCGTTTTCAGTGACCATTATGATTTTTTGGCCCATGATGATGACTGGCTTATAAGCCGTTTCAGATTTCCAAGAGCTGTCCTCTTGGAACTCTGTGCTGAGTTGGGTCCAGTTTTGGAGAGAGAAACGGCGAGGAGTCGCGCATTGCCTGTTCCTTTACAGGTGCTGACAACACTCGGCTTCCTGGCAACTGGCTCGTTTCTAAGAGAACTGGCAGACCGGTCGGGGATATCCCAGTCATCTTTGAGCCGTGCCATGCCAGTTGTTTTGGATGGGATCATATGCATGTCAGCTAGGTATATAAAGTTCCCATATGATGCGATTGACCAGGCAAACATTAAAGCGCAATTTGCAGCGATAGCCGGTTTCCCCGATTGTAATCGGAGCGATCGACTGCACACATTGCTATAAAGGCACCATCTGAGGAGGAATTTGCTTATCTGAATAGAAAACACTTTCATTCCATAAACGTGCAAATAATCTGTGATGCAAAAATGTGCCTTACTAATGTAGTGGCACGGTGGTCTGGATCAACCCATGATTTGTACATCCTTACAAACAGCATGGTTGGGATAAGATTACAAGCTGGCAGAGTGCGTGATGGGTGGCTTCTTGGTAAGCAACAAATTTAAAGCATTTGACATTGGCATCTTAGAATAATTAATTTAAAACATGGGTAATTGTTAAATTACTTAGGAGACAGCAGCTACGCGCTCAAGACGTGGCTGATGACCCCCCACAGCAATCCACAGCGTTCCAAACAGACATTTTTTCCGTGTCTCTACTTCATTTAGGAGTGTCCCCACTTCACATTCGATGAAGTTTCTCTTCTTTCCCCATTTTGACATGCTTTGTGATAGATCAGAGAGGAAACTCCTCCGGGGCAGGACATATTTAAATACATTTGCATATTTATAGGGGGCGTGTCTCTCATGTGCGCTAAATTCCACGTTGATTGGGATGTACAAAAGAAACGTGCGTGGATTACGGCGTAAGCACGGTTTGATACATCCGGATATTTTTTGCGTACGCCATTTTCTGGAATTGTCAGTACGCCAAGTTTAAGTAAGAAATCCACGCAAGTCTTTGTACATGAGGCCCCAGGTGTCCATTCTCACTCTGTAAGGCCTTGTCCACTGTGTTCTTAAGGAAGTCAGACATTTTTGATATTTTAAAGAATGTTTTCTTTTTCTGTTCCAGTACATTTGTGTTGTTGGAGATGAAGGAGAGAAATGCATATAAAGCAGCCAGATACTCCTGAACACTCAAATGTACAAAGCTGAACACCTTCTCCAGCTACAGTCTAGACTCTTCTCTGAAGATCTGGGTACACACTCCTGAGTACACTGACACTTCTTTGACATCAATGCCACACCCTCTCAGGTCTTCCTCATAGAAGATCAGGTTGCCCTTTTCCAGCTGTTGGAAAGCCAGTTTTCCCAGTGCCAGAACATTCTTTCGAGTCTGGTCAAAATCAGTGTCAGTTTTGCCATGGTACTTTCTGTCTTTGTGTTTGATGTTAAAGGTGAGGAAGCGTGTGAACATTTGAGTCAGAGTCTTGGGGATCTCTCCACTCTCTGCTTCACCCAACATGCTCTCTAGAACAGTGGCTGCAATCCAACAGAAGACTGGAATGTGGCACATGATGTAGAGGCTTCTTGATGACTTCATGTGTGAGATGATTCTATTGGCCAGGATCTGGTCTCTGATTCTCTTCCTGAAGTACTCCTCTTTCTGAGGGCCACTGAACCCTCGTACCTCAGTTACCTGGGGCCTCATGTACAAAGACTTGCGTGGATTTCTTACTGAAACTTGGCGTACGGACAAATCCAGAAAATGGCGTACGCAAAAAAAAATCCGGATGTATCAAACCGTGCTTACGCCGTAATCCACGCACGTTTCTTTGTACATCCCAATCAACGTGGAATGTAGCGCACATGAGAGAGTGGCTGACTCCGCCTGTGACACGCCCCTATAAATATGCAAATTCATGTAAATATGCCCTGCACCGGAGGAGTTTCCTCTCGGATATATCACAAAGCATGTCAAAACGGGGAAAGAAGAGAAACTTCACCGAATGTGAAGTGGAGGCGCTACTAAATGAAATAGAGACGCGGAAAAAATGTTTGTTTGGCACGCTGTTCTCTGGCATTACGACAAAGCGCAAAAAGGTCTGAGTGGGACAGTGTGTGTGAAGCTGTAAATGCTGTGGGGTCAGAACAGCGCACACTAGCAGAAATAAAAAAAAATGGTCAGACATTAAGGTGGATGTAAAGCGGAGGCTGACTGCACATCGCCAGAGTGTGACCCAAACAGGCGGGGGGGCAGGAGACATCCAACTCACTGCATTTGAGCAGAGAGTTGCCTGTATTATGGGTGACACGGCCATAACCGGCCATGATTTGTTGCCTTGCTTCTATGGCACCTGGGTTAGGCTGCGCGTTCATTTCTCCTGGCTCTGGGTCCGCTGGTTGCTCCACCACCTCCAACAATGGCATGCCGTACCTTAGCGCAACATTTTGCAGGACCCCACATGCCCTCACAATACTGCACACTTTCTCTGGCCGATACAGGAGCATTCCCCCGGTCCTGTCCAGGCAGCGTCACCGGCTTTTCAGCTGCCCAATTGCCCTCTCCACGACTGACCGGGTGCGAGAATGGAGAGAATTGTATCTCCGCTCCCGGTCAGTCTGTGGATTGCAAAGGGGGTCATCAGCCACGTCTTGAGTGCGTAGCCGCGGTCTCCTAAGTCATTTAACAATTACCCATGTTTTAAATTAATTATTCTAAGCTGGCAATGTCAAATGCTTTAAATTTGTTGCTTACCAAGAAGCCACCCATCACGCACTCTGCCAGCTTGTAATGCCACTACATTAGTAAGGCACATTTTTTAATCACAGATTATTTGCACGTTTATGGAATGAAAGTGTTTTCTATTCACATAAGCAAATTCCTCCTCAGATGGTGCCTTTATAGCAATGTGTGTGCAGTCGCTCCGATTACAATCGGGAAACCGGCTATCGCTGCAAATTGCGCTTTAATGTTTGCCTGGTCAACCGCATCATATGGGAACTTTATATACCTAGCTGACATGCATATGATCCCATCCAACACAGCTGGCATGGCACGGCTCAAAGATGACTGGGATATCCCCGACCGGTCTGCCAGTTCTCTTTGAAACGAGCCAGTTGCCAGGAAGCCGATGGTCAGCACCTGTAAAGTAACTGGCAATGCGCGACTCCTCGCCGTTTCTCTCTCAAAACTGGACCCAACTCAGCACAGAGTTTCAAGAGGACAGCTCTTGAAATCTGAAACGGCTTATAAGCCAGTCATCATCATGGGCCAAAAATCATAATGGTCACGGAAAACGCGCTCGGCGAATTCGGCCATTAGCAATAACCTCCAGTAATGCCAACGCTGCCATCTCCCAAGAACTCAAAGCGCAACATTTCATGCATGTTTATATAATCTAGGCTAAGTGGAAACACGTTGAATAATTATTACAGTAAGGCAATGAAATTGCTTGATTAATTTACTGTTTAATGGTCTAATTTACTTAATTTTACCCAATAAGGGCTTACTACAATGTGTGCGAAAAGGATATCTTAATAGTTGTAATTTCAATGCATCACCTCTAAGTGTCGCATACGTATTTAAAAACATACGTACGCCTGAAATGAAAGTGGCGTGGGGGTACGCACTTTATCACGTTCAAGTCACATTTAGTACATCTGATCGTTTGCGTGAAACATTGCGTACGCAATGTTTTTGTACGTACGCACCTTTAGTACATGAGGCCCCTGGTCAACACACTCAGGAGAGATCTGATTGGTTGCTGCTGGTCGAGAAGTTATCCAGAGGAGAGCAGAGGGAAGCAGATTCCCCTTGATGAGGTTTGTCAGCAGCACATCCACTGAGGTCGACTCTGTTACATCCCACAAGCTCTCATTGCTCTGAAACTCTAGAGGAGGTCGACATTCATCCAGACCATCAAAGATGAAAATGACTTTATAAGTATCACAGTCTACTAACTGTAATTGTTTTGTGTCTGGGAAAAAGTGATGAAGCAGATCCATCAGACTGAATCTTTTCTTCTTCATTAAATTCAGCTCCCTAAAAGGAAGTGGAAATATGAAGAGGACATCCTGATTGGCTCTTCCTTCAGCCCAATCCAGAATGAACCTCTGCACAGAGACTGTTTTCCCAATTCCAGCAACTCCTTTAGTCAGCACTGTTCTGATGGGTTTGTCTTTAAAGAGGTCATTACATTTGATGGGTGTCTCCTGTGTTGCTGGTCTCCTGGATGCTGTCTCAATCTGTCTCACCTCATGTTCATTATTGACGTTTCCACTCCCTCCCTCTGTGATGTAGAGGTCTGTGTAGATCTCATTCAGAAGGGTTGACCTTCCATGATCTGAGAGTCCTTCATTATTTTTTATATATTTCTCCAGTAGTTTGTGTTTGTGTTTTTGCTGATATACAGAGACCATCTCTAAAACAACAGAAACACATGATGACAGTAATTTTATTTGGTTATTGTGATGGCGAGGGAGTTAAAAAAAGAATGAAGTGATAACTCCAGCCTCAAGGAAAATGGAGGATTTAAAGGATAAATTGTACCAGCGCAAAATGCGTGGCATAATCCAAAGGATACAATAACCTGCAGTCAACTGGTACAAAAACAAGACATATCTAGACAAACGACCTTCAGGTGTCGGGTTCCCTAATGGTCCACGCCCAACTGAGGGATGAACACAACACCGCAACAACAGGACAACATGAAATACCGCCACTGCTGATGGGGGTGGCCAGCATTGATATATATTGATATATGATTAAACAGTATGTGGTAATGGCTGTAAAATACTTCAACAAATGTGTTTTAATATGAAGATAAAGTATGAACAGTGTGTTGATTGTCTATTGTTCCTCAGTCAGATTTACTGTGTGTAAAGTTACAGATTTAAGTGTTTCTCAAATCAAAGATGTCTGATTCAAACGTGTTTGCAACACTTAACAGCTCAGCCCAGACTAAGCCATCTTTGGCCACCAGAGGGAGACACAAATCAGCCACACCTGTCATCCAGCCTACTGGAGAGCAGCTCACAGCCCCCCACGGTGGTCAGTCTTAGTTAAACAGACCTTAAGGGCTGTCTGCTGAGTGTCCTCTATTCCTCCTCTCTACAGTCTTGAGTTCAATCTTCACACTCGAGTTCTCATCATTCCTCCTTGGTTGGAAGACATGGTTTTAATCATGTCAGCCCTTTCCCCTGACATCTTTAGTTGTTGAGGTTCTCTGTGCTGGTAGCACACTGGCTTGGTCACCCTGAGGGTGATGGTTTGATTCCCTCAATAGGTGTTTTTTTGGAGTTGAGGTTATGGGTGTCTCCTGTAATCATTCCCCACGCTGGGAACAAACATCTACAGTTCCAGAAACTTTTTTTGGTGGACAACAAATAGTTCCAAATCAGTGATGTGTATATTCAGCTGTGATCGTCAGTACATAATCGGTGATGTGTATATTCAGCTGTGATCTTCAGTACATGATCAGTGATGTGTATATACAGATGTGACCATCAGTACATAATCAGTCATGTGTATAAACAGACCTTCACTGAGTGCAGGAGTCCCTGAAGATCCTGCAGTCTGAACTGGGATGGTGCTGGAACTGGACTTTTCCTGAACTGGGAAGATCAGTCCTGGGAGGGAAGTCCTGGGAGGGAAGAGTGGAAAATTCCAACTTTATTAACATAATTAACTTTATTCACATAATTAACTGTATTAACACAATTAACTATCAATTATAGAGTAAAAACCCCAGACATATAAAAGAGGATTTGCAGCTATAAAGGCTGCTGCATTCATTTGTTTTTATATACTCTCTATATAATGTGTTTATGTAATGTAATGACAATGTAATTATTATGTAAACAAAATAAATGAACAGAATCAGTGTCACGTCTGACCCCGCCCTCGTGTGGTGCTTTCGTGTTCCATTCGTTCCGCCTTTGTTTTGGTTGCCATAGTTTTCCTTCTGTTTGTCACGCCTTCTATTTTCCCGCCCTTTGTTAAATTTTGTCAGCTGTTCCTGGTTTCTCCTTGTGAGTAGTTGGGTTTATATTCCGTGCATGTTCGGGTCTTTCCTTGTAGGTCTATGTGTTTGTCATGTGTCGCTTGGCGTCATTTCGCTTGCTCTCGTGTTCATGTAAATCCAAGACGGTTGTGCTTGCTCACAGCCTGGTTACCGCTAGTGCATGTGTGCGTGTTGTTCTATGGTTGAACTTCTCTAGTCCATGTTTTGGTATGTGCATCATTGCTGGTTTCTCTGTCAGGTTTAGTGTTCGTAGTATCAAGTGTTTTATTCCTTATGTCTAGTCTGTTAATTTAAATCTAGTCTGTTAAATTAATCAATTATACCAAAGAGGTGATAATGATCTTTGAAAGGAAGATTTACAAGTCTGAGAACTGTATTCATGATCCTTGTATGTATATACCCACTAATTATAAATAAATATTAACTGTGGTCTCTGATCATCTCAACATTCAGATTCATCTCTTACCTCCACACTGAAAGATCATTGTCACTGGTGCATTAAACTGACTCCTGTGGAACTGAGGAGCACAGACGTTCCCTCCTGTCTGAGCTGTGATGTTGGTCTGATCTGTGATGTTGGTCTGGACTGGAGTGGAAGCCTCCATCTTCTAATCAGACGTTACTTCACCAACACCACTAAACATCAACGTATGTGGATTAAAATAGCTAGTGTTTCACATGAGTGAAATAGCACCACCCAGAGTATATCACAGGTCAGTGTGTCTCACAGTTTGTTATTGACTGAGATCTGCAGTCAGGGTCAGGGGGCAGGCGATCTGTTACAAGTATATACTATATCATACTGTATATAATCTGTACTGTATCATACTGTATATACTATAGCATACTGTATATACTGTATATAATCTGTACTGTATCATGCTGTATATACTCTGCACTGTATCATACTGTATATACTTTGTCCTGTATCATACTGTATATATTGTATATACTTTCAACTCTATCATACTGAATGTACTGTATACACTCTGTATGTAATGTAATGTAGTATACTTTATATACTGTATATTCTCTGTACTGTATATACTGTATATACTGTATGTACTCTGTACTGTGTCATACTGTATATTCTGTATGTACCGTGTACTGTATCATACTGTATATAATCTCATCTGTACTGTATCATACTGTATATATCTGGTACTGTATCATATTGTATGTACTCTGTACTGTATCACACTGTATATACTGCACTATAACACATTGGGAATGTAGATTTTCTGTAAATACAAATTCTCTACAGATAATTTATTCAAAAATCTTTATTTCATGTCTAATATGTGTAGTCTTAAGTGCCCTTTTGGAATATACTGTATTTGCATATTGGAGTCTAGTGAAATGTAATTTCATTCAGCTGTGCTCTCCTTGTTGTATAGTCTGAATGACAGTAAAGTTCACTTTGACTTTGACTTTGAAATGTTTCTCAAATAAAGTAGCTGCCACACCCCAAATGTGACTTGTTCACAACAGTAAATCTGAAGAATAAGAAAATCATAATTCCTCATCAACAGAACTTCAAGATAAACATTCACAGCAAATTACAGTGTTATAAACACAGACACAAACCACCAAAGCACATCAGATTAACATTAGGAGTTCTATCTCTACTGTCTGACTCCACTAACACTAGGAGTTATATTACTACTGTCTGACTACACTAACACTAGGAGTTCTATTACTACTGTCTGACTACACTAACATTAGGAGTTCTATTACTACTGTCTGACTACACTAACATTAGGAGATCTATTACTACTGTCTGACTACACTAACACTAGGAGATCTATTACTACTGTCTGACTACACTAACACTAGGAGATCTATTACTACTGTCTGACTACACAAACACTAGATCTATTACTACTGTCTGACTACACTAACATTAGGAGTTCTATTACTACTGTCTGACTCCACTAACACTAGGAGTTCTATTACTACTGTCTGACTACACTAACACTAGGAGTTCTATTACTGTCTGACTACACTAACACTAGGAGATCTATTACTACTGTCTGACTCCACTAACACTAGGAGTTATATTACTACTGACTGACTACACTAACACTAGGAGTTCTATTACTACTGTCTGACTCCACTAACACTAGTTCTATTACTACTGTCTGACTACACTAACACTAGTTGTTCATTACCGTTATCAAATGTAAAGATACAACTTCAGTGAGTTCATTTTATTTTCATGTCACAGCCCACAGACCATAGACCAGCCTTACATAACAACCCATAGACCAGCCCCATTTCACAGCCTATAGACCAGCCTTATATCAGCTGTTTCTCAGTGCAATAAACAGAGTCATGAACAAGGAGCAGCTGTTCCTCATGTCAGTGCAGTAAACAGCTGAAGATCAGATCTACAGGAAAGAGCAGGGCGTTTACCCCACCACACACACCAGCAGTGTCTTCTGTGTTTAAGGGGTTTAAGAAGACCTCTCGCATTTTCTGCAAGGCTGCATCATCATCCTGAGCCTTTCATATCCTCAGGAATGTGATCTCAAGGACCTTTGTACCAGGACTGATCTAGGATCAGTCCGAACCTTTCATATTGTCATGAAGGTGAACATAATGACCTGTGTACTCAACATGATCTAGGATCAGTCTGAGCCGTTCATGTCCTCAAGAATGTCATCAACAGGACCGTGGAGCTGATTCCAGAGCCTCACTCTCACTGCAAGATTCCACGAAGCCTTTGGGGAATTTTCCGGAATTCACCAGTAAGGACAGAGAAATACGCCAAAATGGGTATTTATTTCTTCCTTTGTGGGAAGAGCTTTGCGTGTTTGGAATGAGACCAGGAGTCTTCTGCATCTCCATGTTGGACAGAGAACCCTGGGATCAAAGACCAACACAGCAGGATCAGGGATCATGGGGTCTCACGTGTGATAGGGGTCTCAAATGTGTGATAGGGCTCTCACGTGTGATGGGGTCTCGTGTAATAGGACTCTCACATGTGTGATTGGGTCTCATGTGTGATAGGACTCTCATGTGTGATAGGGTCTCACGCGTGATAGGTCTCTCATGTGTGATAGGGGTTTCACATATGTGATGGGGTCTGATGTGTGATACGGGTCTCATATGTGTGATGGGGTCTCTGCTAGTGTCTGATAATAACTGATCATTCATGACTTGGGTGGAGCGTTTCATTAGAGATACCCTCTGATCTCCGAGATGCCCTCTGACCTATGGTGTGTTCCGGTTCTACTGCCCTGGAGACAGCGTGGCAGACACCAGGGTAAGTGTCATGGGTTAATGGTGAGGTTGAAATTGTCCAGATAAGATGTTGGTAAAATACTTATTGACTTATTCAGTCTGTGTCCGCCCCTACACACGAACATGGACACATTCTACACTTCATCTGTTTCTATTAGTGAAATCTTATGATATTTTATAATCTTAAACCTATTATGTGCAAATTTTCTTTTCCTTGGGGTTTGGCAAAGTTGCACAATCCTGTTTGCCATCAATCTGCTCAATTATGTGTTGCTTTTAATTGAACCTGTCAAGTTCAGTCAGCATCTTCCAATTGTTTCAGCACCACAGAGCTTCCTGTTATAACCGGTCATAGTATTTTGGATGCAGTCGCTCCATTTAAGGTTAGGCGCTGTAAATCAAACTCTGAAGCTGAATGGTGTTACTATAACAATCAGTTCTCCTGATGAGAGTGAGGATCTATACGCAGATTAAAACAACAACTCTTAATAGAAACAGGGGTGGAGCAGGACAGGGGGGCTGAGAGGGAGGGACACAGACTGAGATGTCCACCCCTACTGTAACGGTTGGCTCCGCCCCCCGCCCATGGTTCTGTGTCGTCCTCTTTTCCCCGCCCTGTTTCCATGGTTACCCTGCTGTTTGTCACGCCCTGCCCTGATCCTTCCCAGCTGTCTCTCGTTTTGGTTTGTATTTATATTCCCTGTTTGTCCCTTGTCCCTTGCGGGTTATTGTAATATTGTCACTGGTGGTTTCTCTGGCTGTAAGTTCCGCTTCTGTTTTTGAGAGTTTCGTGGTTTTCCGTTTGGTATTGTTATTTCATGTTTTGTTACTTACCTTCGCGTTGCTATTGCTCCGTGTTTCTGTAACTGTGTTTAGACTGTTTCGTTCCCCTGTGAGCGTTAGTTCATGTTATTCGGTGTTTTACTGTGGTTCACATTATGTTGCTTGTCTGTGTTTTGCCAGTCTTCCCTTTCCGTGTTTAAACATCGTTAGTTCATGTAGCTCTGTTTATTCCCTGCGTCCTTGTGCATGTCTATTAGTTTATAGGTTATGTATTCTCATGCGTCTGTTTTTATGCGATTGTTTAGTTGTCTTATGGTCCCCCCGTTTAAGTCTTGTCACGTTTAGTTTTATGCTTTCAGTTCATTTGGTCAGTTCATGTCTGTTCTCCCGTTTCTATAAATAAACCTCAGTCTTCCCGGTTAAAGTCTCGTTACGTTTAGTTTGTCACTTTTAGTTCTGTTTCGCCCGTTCATATATGTTCTATCCCCGCCCTCCTGCACCTGCGTCGCACCTCCCCTTTAGTACCACCGTGACAGAATAACCCGCCATGAAAATGACGCAGCAGGAGAGGACTCTGCCTGGCGTACTCTTTACCTTGGACAATGTTAAGGTTAGGGACCTGGTGGACATTTTCGTGCCCTTTTTTGAAAGGGATGAGACGGGAAACCCCAGGGGGCTACTGTCCCTCACACGTTATCCAGAGGGATATGAGGGAGTGGGCTGCACAGCGGACGGGTTCGCGCTGCAGTGCAGCCTCTATTTCCAGTTCCTGACTGTCCCGACACCCCCAGACATCGCACTGGTCTTATTTATGAGGTCCTTGCTCACAGGGAAAGCACTGGAATGGGCCGACATAATCCTGACCAACAGACCAGAGATAGCCTGGACGGTGGCTGGCTTCTTGCGTCTGTTGCGGACCAGATTCTCAGGAGTGACGCCTGAAGCTCCTGGAAAATTTTTTGGGGGGGGGATGGTGTGGAGGTTGCAGCGCAGCCAGCAGCCGCTGCGGAGCTCGCAGTCCCGCAACCTACAGCCGCTGCGGAGCACGCTAGCTCACACGAGGCCCAGGAGAGGCCTGCTAGCTCACACGAGGCCCAGGAGAGGCCTGCTAGCTCACACGAGGCCCAGGAGAGGCCTGCGAGCTCACGAGAGGCCCAGGAGAGGCCTGCGAGCTCACGAGAGGCCCAGGAGAGGCCTGCGAGCTCACTGGAGACCCGGCAGGGGTCACCTGATGTTCCTGTCCCAGCGACCCGGAGGGGGTCGTCGCCCGATGTTTCTGTGCCTGTGACCCGGAGGGGGTCACCTGACGTTCCTGTTCCAGCGACCCGGAGGGGGTCGTCGCCCGATGTTCCTGTTCCAGCGACCCGGAGGGGGTCGTCGCCCGATGTTTCTGTGCCCGTGACCCGGAGGGGGTCACCTGCTGTTCCTGTTCCCACGACCCGGAAGGGGTCACCTGACGTTCCTGTTCCAGCGACCCGGAGGGGGTCGTCACCTGCTGTTCCTGTGCCCGTGACCGGAAGGGGTCACCTGACGTTCCTGTTCCAGCGACCCGGAGGGGGTCGTCACCTGCTGTCACCTGCTGTTCCTGTTCCCGCGACCCGGAAGGGATCACCTGGTGTTCCTGTTCCAGCGACCCAGAGGGGGTCGTTGCCCGATGTTCCTGTTCCTGTACCCGTGACCCGGAAGGGGTCACATGATGTTCCTGTTCCAGCGACCCAAAGGGGGTCGTCGCCCGATGTGCCCATGACCCGGAGGGGGTCACCTGATGTCCCCGTTCCAGCGACCCAGATGGGGTCGTCTGACGTTCCCGTGCCCGCGACCCGGAGGGGGTCGTCGTCTGATGTTCCCGTCCCCGTGACCCGGAGGGGGTCGTCATCTGACGTTCCCGTCCCCGCGACCCGGAGGGGGTCGTCGTCTGACGTTCCCGTCCCCGCGACCCGGAGGGGGTCGTCGTCTGACGTCCTTGTCCTCGCGACCCAGAGGGGGTCGTCTCTCAGTGTTCCTGCTCCCGCGACCCATAGGGGGTCGTCACCTGCTGCCCCTGTCCTCGTGACCCGGAAGGGGTCGTCACCGCCCTCATCGTCTGTCCCCGTGACCCCGAGGGGGTCACCAGTGTCTCCCGTCCCCACTGCCTGTCGGCAGGCACTTCCAGTCCCCACGGACACTGCACTGCCCGCCAGTGGGCCTGGACTTGGACATTTCTGTGTCGCCAAGAATGGCGGTTTGAATTTTGTACCCAGTTTGCCATTTGTCCCCTGCTCCGTCCCTGGTTTTGTGTTGGTCCCTGTCCCAGTCGTTGTCTCCGCGCGTGTCTGTATACCCGTCTGTGTGTTTGTGTCGGGTGGTGTGCTTTCTGTCCCTGTCCCCGTGTCAGTTCCCCAAGTCACTTTCCACTTTGTCCCCATGCATATGTCCGTCGTCTGTCATATACTCGCCTCTGTTGCACCCTCAGTCCCTAGCCCTGTTCCTGGTCCCAGTCCTGTCCCGCCTAGTCCTGCTCCCCCGCCTCCAGTCGGTCCCTAGTCCTGGTCCCGTTTCCCCAGTGTCTCTCCCCTCTGTTGAACCCCTGGTCTCGCGTCCCTGTCCTTCCTGCCCTGCTTTTTAAGTTCCGCTCCCCCTGGTTTATCTCATAGTCCCGTTTCCCCGGCCTGTCCACTTCTGTCCCGCCCTGTGTCTAAAGTCCCGGTTCCTTTCCCTGCACCTTTGATTGCTGCCATGTCCTAGTTTTTTTTTTCCTTCCTTCGTTTCGGTGTTACCTCAGGTTATGTGGTTTTGTTGTTTTGCGTTACGCTTTGGGGGGGGGGGGGGGGGTTTCTGTAACGGTTGGCTCCGCACCCCCCCCTGGTTCTGTGTTGTCCTCTTTTCCCCGCCCTGTTTCCATGGTTACCCTGCTGTTTGTCACGCCCTGCCCTGATCCTTCCCAGCTGTCTCTCGTTTTGGTTTGTATTTATATTCCCTGTTTGTCCCTTGTCCCTTGCGGGTTATTGTAATATTGTCACTGGTGGTTTCTCTGGCTGTAAGTTCCGCTTCTGTTTTTGAGAGTTTCGTGGTTTTCCGTTTGGTATTGTTATTTCATGTTTTGTTACTTACCTTCGCGTTGCTATTGCTCCGTGTTTCTGTAACTGTGTTTAGACTGTTTCGTTCCCCTGTGTGCGTTAGTTCATGTTATTCGGTGTTTCCCTGTTCGTATGTTTTACTGTGGTTCACGTTATGTTGCTTGTCTGTGTTTTGCCAGTCTTCCCTTTCCGTGTTTAAACATCGTTAGTTCATGTAGCTCTGTTTATTCCCTGCGTCCTTGTGCATGTCTATTAGTTTATAGGTTATGTATTCTCATGCGTCTGTTTTTATGCAATTGTTTAGTTGTCTTATGGTCCCCCGTTTAAGTCTTGTCACGTTTAGTTTTATACTGTCAGTTCTTTTGGTCAGTTCATGTCTGTTCTCCCGTTTCTACAAATAAACCTTAGTCTTCCCGTTTAAGTCTTGTCACGTTTAGTTTTATGCTTTCAGTTCATTTGGTCAGTTCATGTCTGTTCTCCCGTTTCTATAAATAAACCTCAGTCTTCCCGGTTAAAGTCTCGTTACGTTTAGTTTGTCACTTTTAGTTCTGTTTCGCCCGTTCATATATGTTCTATCCCCGCCCTCCTGCACCTGCGTCACACCTCCCCTTTAGTACCACCGTGACACCTACACACGTACATGGACACATGTGAGAGGGAGGGACACAGATTGAGTTGAAACACAGACGACTATTCAAACACATCAAACTGAACTTCACTAGGAAACAGCTCTGTACACACACACAATGAGCAGCACAGACCAATCAGTGGTAACGTAAAACAGCTGAGGGGACGAGTCTGGAGAACTGATGAGGCCCTCTGGTGGCAGGCTGGGGAAGTGACGCTGGATCTGACTGTTACTCCTACAGCCAGACGAGAGCAGGAGAGCTGAGCGAACATGGAGAAAAGATAAACAGCAGGTGTCTGAAATTTTAAAAGATACTTCACAGAAAACTGTTAAAGGCTGAAAATGCTAAATATTTGTTTGGTGTGATTGAAAAAAAAATTCTTTAATATTATTGATGTGGTCTTAAATATTCCACAGGTTTCGAGGTTTCTATGAATGTCTGTGAATTGTTTTCACAGTTCTTGTGGACAAGGTTGTAAGTGTTAGAACCTCTACTGTACCTCCTCCTCTTCATCCCTGTATGGGGTCGTCTACTGTGGTCACACGCTCTGCTGCTTTGAACCAGTTTGAGCCTGTATCTCTCTTATTAAAATAAGTGATTGGTCATATGAATTTGTTCAGATTGTTGTTCCCCCTCGTCTTGTGAAGGACATGTTTGAGTGTGCTGGGCCTTCTGTTCTAGAGATTATTAGCAGCAGTCTTGTCTTAGGTGTTGTTCCAAATGATCTTGAATATGTGATATGTGCAGCCATTACTTAATAAATCTCATTTAGGTTCCTCTGCCCTTCTGAACCTGTAGGTCGGTTGAAATTTTGAACCTTGGTGGTGAGCAAGAATAGTCAAAAGCATTTGGGTATCAAAGTAAATACAAAGTTTATTAAAAGACAGAAAGAAAGGTGGATCGATCCAGAGATCTCCGTTACACACACACAAGAGCGTCCGCAAGTTCCTCCGGTCGGCCAGACGTGCCATCATTCAGATACAAGGCATCCTTATATACAGACAGGCTACAATCAGGAATATCTGCCTTCAACTTACAAAGGGTGTTCACATACACCATTTACTACTAGAGTGAGAGAGAGAGAGAGAGAGACAGAGAGAGAGAGAGCCTACATGGAATAATTTTGGTCTTACATATGCTCAATATATGTTAGTAAATTGATTTCCATTCTACTCATATTGTGATCAACACACACACACACACACACACACATATATATATATATATATATATATATATATATATATATATAGAGAGAGAGAGAGAGAGAGATGAACATGATTTACAGAAAGACAAAATATGATCCACCACACACAGGAGCTGCACCACCTCACAGTTTAATCTTAGTCCATTGGAGACTTTTGTAAGACATTTGGCAGTGTTTATGAGTGTGATTTTAAATAGGACAAACAGATCTATTCTGTTGTCACATCTAGTTTGCTTAAGCACTTGGAGAACGTGGAATTTGGAGAACATAAAACAAAAGTATAAAACGTTAATTAATTTTTTTTCTGAACAATTTTGCTGAACATTACAGTCATATGACAGCAGTTTCAGGACAAGTGTGTGTGTGTGTGTGTGTGGCCATGTAAGGTAGGTGTATGTGTGTGTGTGCGTCCTGGTATCCGGTAGCAGGAAGATATGGTGACAACACACAGTCCACTACTGCAGTCATGATGACACCATCACACTAACAGACATAACCATGGAGACTAATGTGTACAGTCACGTGTGTGTGTGTGTGTGTGTGTGTGTGGCCGTCCTCTGTATATGAGACTCAGATCAGATCAGTTCAGCTTCTCCAAGTAAATGGTGTGATACTGTAAGACAGAGAATAGGACAGACTCAGACATGAACACACACTCATCACAGTCAGACATCACACTCTATACACAAACTCAATTAGTTTAAAAGACTGTAGGGTGGATCCTGTGTGTGTGTGTGTGTGTGTGTGTGTGTGTGTATAAAGAGTCAGTAAGTCAGTAACTCACTGGAGAAAAGAAAGAAAGCAGCACTTTCACACACACACACACACACACACACACACACACACACACACACAGACTGTAGTGCCCTGTTTGTAAACACTTTGATTTATATTGATCTATTTGTTTCTTCTCCTCTCCTTATATTATTTATTTCCTTTCCTTTCTTTTCACTTCAACTTTAATATCTTCATGTTCAGGTTCACCATAATTAGAATTGTTCATATTTTTAATTGATTTATTCATGTTGTATGATAACACTGCTTTGGCAATACTGTAACTGGATATGGTCATGCCAATAAAGCTTATTGAATTGAACCGAGAGAGGATATTGACTGTTTGTAAGAGAGAGAGAGAGAGAGAGAGAGAGAGGATACTGACTGTGTGTGTGTGTGTGAGAGAGAAAGAGAAAGCGAGGATACTGACTGTGTGTGTGTGAGAGACTGTGAGAGAGAGGACATTGTGTGTGAGTGTCTGTATGAGAGAGAGAGAGAGGATATTGACTGTGTGTGTGTGTGAGAGAGAGAGAGGATACTGACTGTGTGTGTGTGTGTGTGAGAGAGAGAGAGACTGTGTGTGTGTGTGTGTGTGTGAGAGAGAAAGAGAAAGAGAGGATATTGACTGTGTGTGTGTGTGAGAGAGAGGACATTGTGTGTGAGTGTCCTGGTTCTGTATGAGAGAGAGAGAGAGAGGGGTATTGACTGTGTGTGCGAGAGACTGTGAGAGAGAGGACATTGTGTGTGGTGTGTGTGTATGAGAGAGAGAGAGAGGATATTGACTGTGAGAGAGAGCGAGGATACTGACTGTATGTGTGTGTGTGTGTGAGAGAAAGAGTGTATTGACACCAGAGTGAGAGAGAGACACACTCTCAGAGGACATGAGATCAGAAAGAGAGAGAGGATATTGACTGTGTGTGTGTGTGAGAGAGAGAGAGAAAGAGAGAGAGGATATTGACTGCTGTGTGTTCTGCTTTGATATTCGTTTTGCCATTCGATACTGAGTGTGTGAGTGTGAGAGAGAGGATATTGACAGTGTGTGTGTGTGAGAGAGAGAGAGAGAGAAAATTGACTGTGTGTGTGTGTGTGTGTGTGTAAAAAGAGTAAGTTAGTAACTCACTCTAGTTTCTCCAGTGTACAGTGTGGATCCTCCAGTAGAGCAGAGAGCTGCTTCACTCCTGAGTCTCCTGGTTCATTGTAGTCCAGATTCAGCTCTCTCAGGTGTGATGAGGGGTTTGACCTCAGAGCTGAACACAGAGCAGCACAGCCTTCCTCTGTAATACTGCAGTTAGACAGACTGTAGAGAGAAAGAGAAAAACTCACACTTACAAATCAACACACGTGAACACAAATTTCTCCCACACACACACACGGCAACACACGTGCGAGCTCACACACACACACACACATCATGCGCGCGCACTGTGGTTTGTCCAAGTGTCCAAAATGAGTCTGGAGCAGCAAAATCAGGATAAAATCTTGTAGAAATGAATATTTCATATTTAACACACATCACCTAAACGCGTCTTCTTCATAAACACACAGAACCTAAGACCCGTATATGAATTTAGACCTCAACATGATGTTGAAAATATTAAGCAGCTAACTTATGTTAACTAAACCAACTAGCTGATTAGCTTCGTTTGTGTTGGTTAAACATTAATAATGATCTATTTATTCAACACCAGATACCGCAGACATAATCGTATTTTCATTTATCAATAACAGCAGGAGAAACAAAGTGTGTGAATCACCATGTGTACACTAATATTTCGTTATATGATGAAGACACAGTACACCACTCACACACCGCATCTCCAGACTGAACTCGTAATTACACACATATTAGTAACTGAGTTTCTCTGTGTTCACCAGGAGGGGGCGCTGTTGCTGCTCATGCAGGAATGTATTTAAATCACTGATTCTCAAACTGTGGCACCAGACCTCGGAAAAATGTTGCAGATGAATAGAGGTGAATAGAGGAGATGGATATATATATGCCGTAACATGACAAGAAACACAGACGAGGGGAGAAACAGAACGAAACACCTACACTAGAAAACAGAACATGACCGTGAGGGAGGGACAGGCAAAAAAAAAAAAAAACACTCGCCAAAACAAGGACTAGAACAAAGTGCAGACTAACTAGGGAACAACGAATGGACCGGAATACGAAGAGGCAGAATGAACAGAGAGAGAAAGACCGCAAACTGAACACATGGAGAACACGGGACTAGGGCAGAGAAAACGCAGACACATGAAACAGGACGACAGCTGACAGCAGGTAGAGGGGGCGGAGCTAGACGTTACATCTATGAAAACATTTACTGTTAAATATTCTTTTAATTTATCTTTTTTTAAGTAAGCCTGCGAAAAGTGTTCAGATGTCTGTGTGAACAAATACAACACAGTGTGTGTTTAGTGTTTAATAAAAATACTGTGTGTTAAGCAGATGTCACACCCTCATCACTCCTGAGATTAAGTGTAACAACAATCTCCCTTGGTGAGTGTATCTGTAGATTCTGTGTGGCAGGGAGAATCAGTCTATCTGGATGATGGATTCTCCCAATTGGATGATCTTAACATGGGGACACAGGGCCTCTCTGACACTTTTAGAGTGTCTGATGAGATCAGGGCTGTGATGAAAGCTTCATCTTTTTGTAAATAAAATCAAGGAAATGAAACCTCAGCTTTCACTACTGTGGAAAACCATTTACACACATGTGGGCTGAGACTTAATGTTGCTGTTTGTGTTGTGAAGCTCGTCACTGAAGAACGGTTCTCTGAGTATTTCCAGCTGAGATCACACCAAAGAGGATCAGGAACCCCTTGACCTTTGACCTCATAGGACTGTCTGAGGATCTGATCTGTGCTGAAAAGGAGAAGCTGCTCCAGTTAAGGTGAGATCCTGATGTGAGAATTTAAACAGGCTGTTATCCTCTCAGGAGAGGTGGAAAGGGAAACACAGAAGAGAGAAACTGACAGGGAGGTGATTGACAGCGGGCGGGGCTAGACGTGACACACAGAGATCAGAGTGGTCACATCATGGTCACTTTTGCACACACACATAACCAGATGGTGAGTTGTTATTCATGACTGTAAATCACTGTCCAACCACCAGCTGTGAGTTCCTGTGTGAGAGACCTGATTATTGTGCCATGGTGCAGGTGATACCAGTATGTGGTGAGTTGTGATTGGTTAGTCGTGTCAAACCCTGGTGTGGTGGTTGGTCAGTGGCGTCTGTCTGTCTGTCTGTTGGTCGGTCAGTCGGTCTATCTCATGCTGCATGTGTGATTAGTTCACTCTTCTCTCCTAATATGTACATGTTACGAATAGACCACACAGAGAGGGATCCAAATGCGGAAACGAGTTTGCCTTTATTTGATCAGACAGTACACATATACTAGAGGAGCAGCCAGTTGGGAGGAGAGAGAAATCATAGTATTCTCACGGGTACGGGCTGCCTCGGCAAGTTGTCGCACCGACTCGTGCAGAGCATTAATGGCGGCTTCTTGGTGAGCAAGTCGAGCTGTGGTCTCCGCTGGATCCATATCTCGTAGGCGAAGTAATTTTGTTACGAATAGACCACACAGAGAGGGATCCAAAT
>JAGXOD010000252.1:0-97441 GCA_020368025.1 Brachyhypopomus occidentalis | reverse complement strand
GGGGCCGGCCTCCACCATAGTGGAGGACGCCACGGCCTCCATCCGGTCCGGCTCCTCCTCCTGGTCGCCGCCGTCCAGGTGGGCGCCACAGAGCTCCGGCGTCGCTCCGCCGGTGCCCAGATGCTCCTCCGTCTCCTGCTGGGGGGGCCCACTCCCGCCCTGGCTCACTGCAGTAGCGTATGTAGGCTTCCTCCTGGGGCAGGAGCGGGCCACATGTCCTTCCCCCTTACATGTAAGGCACCGGCGGGGACCCTTACAGTCTCTGGCCTGGTGCCCCATCCCCAGGCAGTTCCTGCATTGAATATTCCCGCATTCCTCGACCTTGTGGCCATGAGCCCGGCATCCTCTACAATAGGCGGGTTGCCCCCTGTAAAATAAATAGCCATTATTACCATTTATGTTAAAATAGGCCGGGGGGTGCACCATTCCCCCCGCCTCATCCTGTTTAAAATCGACAATGAACATTCGGCGCCCATTCCAGACCCCGAGCTCGTCCCAGACCTCTTTTTCACCTGGCCGGACCTCCCCATACTTTTGGAGGAATCTGCGGACAGAGTCGGCTGTAACATATGGATTAAAAACGTGTACTGTGACCATCCGCTGGGTAATGCTCCACTGGCCCTCCATGGTAAAAAAAGGCCCCCAGCGGATGGTCCCTCAACTCACCTGCCTGGTCCAAGACCCTTGCATACACCTGCTCTGAGGTAAACGTCACCATTGCGCTGGGCGCAGATCAGGTCTCCTGACCCTAGCCCCAGCAGGGTGAAGAGTACCTCCCGGATGAAGGGGACCCACTCAGGAAAGGAGGTCCCCCCACCCGGGTTCCCCCAGCGGAACCGGACCGTGTTGTGTAGGCCTCCGCCCACACTCAGGCCCGGTCCCCCTAGAGGTGGCCTCCCTCCCCCCGGGGCCTCGGGTCCACCATCTCCTGCTCGCGCCGTGCCCCGGGTGGCCAATCCTGGAGTACAAAGGGGGCCCATAGCTGCCTGTTCTGCCATCGTCCCGGGGGGCCTGGAGCCGGGCAGTCTCCCTTCCAGCCGCTCCGTCCGCAGTCCCTGGTCCGCCTCTAGATGATCCGGAAACGAGCCCTAAAATACCTCTTAAAATAAATTTAAAAAACAGAAATAAAACAAAAATAGCTAAAAAGGCGCCTAAGGGATCACATGTGGCGTCGGTGGTCAAGCCACCAGACTGCTGCACCTAAGATCCCCCTTAGGACACCTTTCTAAAACTAAAGAGCCCAGGCACAGGGATCTCCACAGTAGAATCTGTTAAAAAACACAAAATACACAGTCATTAAAACACCATATAAAATCAGGCAGAAATAACAACTGATAAGAACTCTCTCTCCTGCCATTGTTACTTATTCTGGGTTTAAGGAGTGAGCGGTTGCTTGCTTGCATGCTTGCCTTTATTTATTTATTTATTTATTTATTCGTTCATTCACTCATTTCAGCCTGCCTCCCTTTAGTGTAAGAAACAGACCACACAGACAGACAGACAGACACAAACAAACAAATAATCCATTCATTAAGTCAGCGCTTGCTCCAATTCGCTGTTCACTACTTCTTTTTTTTCCACAGGTTTAGGAAGGTGCACCGTTCCTGGAGGTACTGCAATACCAGGTCGATGCGTGGGGGGCGAACGGGGCAAGCCCCTGTTTCGCCTCCCTGCTCTAAAAATCCATTTAATATGGAGTCCTCGTATAGAGGACGTATCAGATATTAAACTGATAAGAACAGATTTTTTTTTTTTTTTTTTTTTTTTTACAAAAGGTTTATTAAGACATCAACAAGAAATACATCCAAACAACACTCGCACTCAATTTCCCCATCCCAGACACGTCACATTCTTCATCCACAGTTTAGTCAAATAAGAATTGTCCCCTAACAATCCAGAGGTTTGCATGTCCCCAAATCCCATAAAAGATAAAACATGTAAAAGCAATAAAAACCCATCCCCATCCCGAAAATCCCCTTTCACCTACAGGAGAGGCAACCGAACAGGAGTAGACACACACGGCTGGTCGGGCTCATCCTCCTCGGCGTCCAGCGGAGGTCCCCCCCTCTGCCCGCTGGGGTACGGGCCGTCGGCGGGAGTCCAGGACCTCCCTGGGTGTGTCCTCGGCCCCCCCCTCCGAATGGCGACGCCCGTTGCCCCTGCAGCAAAGATGTCACCAGCCTCAATTGCGCGTGGAGGGGCACCGTAACGCGCTTCCCCACCAACAGGTTACGGGAGGTCCACAAGGCGGCCTTCACACTGTTAAGGGTGAGCCAGAGCGTCCGAAATTCCGCCGCTGGTAACTTGTCCACACCCTGGCCCACCCCGTTTACCGCTAACCGGTAACCTCGTGGGTGGACCTCCCCTGCTGGCAGGCTCGGGCATTGCAGGGGGCCGATCGTGGACCACAGGTCCCTGGCCACCCTGCACTCCCAAAGCGCGTGTCGTACAGTCTCGGGCTCGCCACACCCAAGCCGAGGGCACATTGGCGATGCCGCCATGCCTCGGGATTGCATGACCGTCCGCACTGGGAGAACTTCATGGGCTGCCAACCAGGACAGGTCCTTCTGGACATTTGGCAACGCCGGATGAGCCGCGTTGACCCATACTCGTCTGGCCTCCTCCCTCGCGAGACCCAAGATGGGGGTCACCTCCTCCTGGTCCTGCACAAAACCCATTAAAATCTTAGCATCAGATAAAACCTCCCGACCCGCTTTTTCCATGCCATACCTCTTCAAGAATTTGGGGATAAAACCATAATGAGCCGGCAAATTAAAAGCCACTGGGGTATGCAAATCCGTGGCCAATAGCCCCAATTTCCTCATATAGGACTCCAACCAGAAATACACTATGGCCGCCATCTTGTGCAATACCCTTTGTGGATGAAGAGCATAGCTAAAATGCAGAGCCTCAAATTTGCTCCCTAAAAACAAAAAGGGGTCCGGGAGCCCCTTTCCGCCGTTTTCCTTCCTTTTCTTCAAGACCTCCCGCCGTAGCCTCTCCCACTTGGAGCCCCACAAGAAGTAAAAGATGGCCCGCTCCACACCTAAAAGGAATCGCCGTGGGGGACTAAAAACAGAACACGTTAAAAGAAGCAAAGGTAAATTCACCGCTTTAACAATCAAAACCTTCCCTTCCAAAGTCAAACTCCGTGCCCCCCAGTACCCCAATCTCTGATTCACCGTCGCCGTCAGGTTCGCCCAATTGTCCGACCCTCCCCGTCCTTGTCAAATTTCACTCCTAAAATCCTAAAATCCCCCTGTTTAAAAACCGCATCCAACCCCGGTCTGTCCCTCCCCCACGGCCCAAAGACCTGCACTTCAGACTTATTCCTATTAATCCTTGCACCCGACGCCACACCGTACCATTCAGCCAGGTCCATAGCTCTTTGGGCCGACAATGTGTCCCTACATAAAACTGTCACATCGTCCATATATAGTACACACGTCGCCGTCAACCCTCCCGGTAGGTCCAGTCCCCTGATCCACGAGTCCTTTCTCAAGACCTGCGCGAGAGGTTCCATCCCTGCCACAAAAAGCAACGGGGATAAAGGACACCCCTGCCGTACTCCTGAGCATACCTTTACTGCTTTTGTGACATGCCCGTTTACCACAATCTTGCTGGTTATATCCCGATACAGCAACTCCACCCACTCTATAAATTTCCCCGGGAACCCCATTTTTTGCAGCACCTTAAACAGGTACTGGTGCGAGACCCGATCAAAAGCTTTCTCAAAGTCTAAATTTAGGACTAAAAGCCGAATTTGTCTGTCTCTCGCAAAACAGATGGAGTCCTGGATCAGTACCAGGCTGTCCGTGATCCGCCGTCCCGGGACCGCACCGCTTGATCCGGGTGGATCAGGTCCCCTAAAACTGTCGACATCCTGGAAGCTAAAATCTTTCCAAACAGCTTACAGTCACTATTCAGTAAAATGATTGGTCGCCAATTCCTCAAGTCTGCTTTGTCCCCCTTCTTATATAAAAGCGTGACCAACCCCGATCTAAAACTGTCCGGCAGTCTGTCCAGGTGTGTAAGTTCATTTAAAACAGTCAAGAGGTCTTCGGCTAAAACGTCCCAGAAAATCCTATAAAATTCCACGGGAAGGCCGTCCTCTCCCGGGGACTTGCCCTTTTTAAAACTTTTCAGACTCCTTACCAATTCTTCCCCAGTGAAGTCTGCAACCAGAGCCTCTGGCTGGCTAATTTTACTCTCTAAAAACCCCAACACTTCATCCATTACCTCCCCATCCACCTCTTTCTTTTGATACAGGGTGCCATAAAAGGATTCAATATTCTCCAATATCCCCTTTTGATCCGCAATGCGTCTGTCCCCCTCTACCAATTCAGTGATACCCACCCCCTACCCACAATTTTCCTAAAAAAATATCACGTGCACCTCTCTCCTTCCTCTGGTTCCTTCTCTTTGCACTTCAGAATGATCCCCTTACCCACCTCCCTACCTAAAATCGCCATTTCCCGTTTGACCGACTTAATCTCTTCCACCCAATCCCAGCCTTGGGCAGACAAATTAAAATACCGCTGCAACCTTTTCTGCAGTCCCATCATGCGCCTGTTCTGCCTCCGTTTCTTTAAAAACCCCGCCCTCTGGAAATAAGTCCTCGTCCGCCCCTTTACCATTTCCCACCACCGTGATCGTGAGTCATAACAGTCCTGAAGGCTCTTCCAGTCGCTGAACTGTTCCCTATACCCCTGGACGATCTCCGCATCGTCCAAAAGGGAACAGTTCAGCTTCCAGACGCCTCCCCTAACGTCACACACGTGGGGGAAGGAAAGAGTGCATGACACCATGACATGATCAGAGAAAAACATAGGAACCAATGTAGCATCCATGGGCGGGCAACCACGCGTAAAGATGTAGTCTATCCGGGAGGCCATGGACCCGTCACCACTGAACCAGGTGAAACCATCCTCCCCCGGATGCACTTTCCTAAAACAGTCCTCTAATTTAAAATCATTGACCATCAGTCGTAAAACACCCGAAGATTTATCCAGCTTGAATTTTTCTCCCGCATTCCGCCGATCCTTGTGAGATAAAACACAATTAAAATCCCCCCCTACCACCAAAGGCATCCTGCCTAACATGTGGGGCTGCAGGTCCTCAAACAGTTCCACCCGTTCCGTCTTGTCCGTAAACCCGTACACATTTAAAACCTTAAAACCAGTCCCCAAAAAAGGTCATGTGGGCTAAAAGGGCCCGCCCATCTCTCACCACCGTGCAACCCTTCACCTGTATCCCGGCATTCTTGACCAGTATCCCGACACCATCCGCCCGATTGTACTGTGATCCACTCCAGAGAGAGGGACCAGCAACCCATCGTCGCTCTCACTCTCCGTATGCTTTTGCAAACGGGATTGCACATTCCTGTAGCAACAGGATGTCTGCCTGCACAGTATACAGGAACGACATAATGCTTTGCGCCCTCAAAGGGGACCTCACACTTCTCACATTAATTGTTGAGATCGTGAGGGCCATGAGCAAAGGTAGAGGTAAGATACACACGAACATATACGCCATCCCTGGTCCCGGCCTCAAACCCTGCGCAGCGGACCCGCCGAGTCTGGGGCCAGCACACCCGGGGACCCATCCTCCCCCTCACCTCCTCTGCGGGAGCACAGGGGGTCCCCAACCTCATCAACCGAGGAGAGGTCATCCTGCTGGCCGACGCCCCCAACAGAAACGATAAAAAGGAAATGTCATCAGGAGACTCGTTCCCCCACTCACTCGGCCCAACTCACCCGACGCCGAAGCCCCCACCCCATCGGCCCCTCTCTGCTTTTTTTTTTTTTTTTTTTTCCAAATTTATTCGGTCATTCACATAAAATACAATAAAATGACCAATAATCATAAAACACACATAAAAAATTCAAACATATACATAAAATGTAATAAAATCGCTTCCAAGTCTGGCTAAAAATTCATCAAACATGCAGATAAAAAACTTGCTGTCCTAGTCCCCCAGCCACATCAACAATTTTTTTAAAAGGGCTGGGGGAAGCTTACTCGGGTCCTCTAAAAGGAGTGTGGTCGGTGATGGCATGGGGCCCACATAGGGAGAGTCATAGTCATAGTCTTGTTCATAAAATGGGGAGTAAGCTGGGAGATCCTGGGCGCCCTCCACGACACTCCCCATGCATAAAATACTCTCCCATACGCTTTTGGTTGGCGTTGAAGCGTATGTGGGCCCCTTGGGCGCCGCATCTCCCACCTGAGGGGGTGGGGGGGTGGCCCTCCTCTCCTTGGGCTTCTTTTTTACGTCTGGAGGGGTCAGCCCCGTCCTTGCCCTCTTCTTAGAGGTGCCGGGAGTAGCTTTCTTGGGCTGCCCGGCCGGTCTGGACCCGTCTCTCTGGGGAGGGGGAGCACACAACAAGTGAGATGTAGATGTTCTTACCTCCCCCGGGACGCCGGGCAATCCCTGAATAAATGATCCGCGTCCCCACACAGGTTACATGACCTCCCTTTTGGACAGTCATTAAAAGTGTGGCCGACCTGCCGGCACTTCCCACATACCATGCTGGAGCAAGCCTCTGCCAGATGCCCCAGCTTCCCACATTTCCTACACACCTTCGGCATCCCCTGATAATAAATATATCCCGTGTTTTCCCCCAACACAATGACCTGCGGCAAATGCTTCAACCCCATATACCCCGCCGGGTCCTCCCTCTGCTTGATAGGGACCCTCCAGGAACAATTCCAGATCCCATCATCGTCCAAAATTTTCACCGCCGGGCCCAACACAAGGCAGAACCTCCCCAACCAAACACACATGTCCTCCCCACAAACCATCTCATTAAAAAGTCTAACAACCACAGTTTTCTTAGAATAGTCAGTCAACCGTTCTACCTCAAACATCCCAAACTGGTCCACATGATCCATGTACCGCGTCCAAAACTCACCCAAATGGGCAGCCGTCCTAAAGCTGACATCGAACCCCTTACTTTGGGGTAAAGCAATAATACAATTCAGAGCCTCAGGGCCAAAGCCCAGAGTCTTCTGAATTAGCGTCCTGGAAAAATCCAGCCTCGACAGGAACAACAACTTTCCATCCTGTCCCTCTTTAAACAGCAAGCGTACGCTGTGGTGCCTCCGCACGCCCGCCCTAGCGGCCGACATAGTGAAGGCACCACTAGCTAAACCAACGTTAACACCAACCAAACACCAAATATAGCCAAACCCCAATCACAAAAAAAACCGACAACGCCAACCTAACACCCCACCACACAAACCCCCCAAAAAAACCCACACAACCCACAACACACCTACCAAAAAGGAGAAAAAACAAAAAAAACACACACACCGAAAAGAGATTCACTTACCCAACAGCAACTCGAGCACTTGAACACTCCGCCAAACAACCAAAATTTCCCTCCAAAAAAAACAGAAACCAGCCACAACCAGACTAGCCCCCAGAATCCTTAGAGAGTCGATCCCTGGCGCAGTCCCGACCCATCCCCCACCTCCCTAAAGGCGTCAACCAGGGAGAAGTCCCGGACCACCTGCGCCAGCGCTCCCGTACCCAACCCACCCCTATCCAACGACACATTAAAATCCCCCCCCAAAATAACCACCCGGTTCGTGAAGAACAAAGGCCCCAGACCCTTAAAAAAACCCACCCGCCCCTCCCGCCGACATTGAGCATAAACATTGATAAACCTAAAACGAAACCCCCCCCAAGCCCCATCCACATACATCACTCTTCCGGGCACAAGACATACACTGTCCTCCAAAACGAAATCCCAGGAAGAGAACAAAATCCCCACCCCATCCTCCCTCGCATTCCCCACACCCCACACAGAGGGGCCCCTCACCCATCCCTGCGAAAAAAAACCCTCATCTCCAGCGTCCTTCAAATGACATTCCTGTAAAAGAAAAACGTCAAAAGAAAAAGCGTCCAGTGACAAAAACAAGGCAGTCCGTTTTACTTGGTCCCGAATCCCCTGAACATTCAAGGTCCACACCCGCATCCCCGCCATTTCAGAGGGAAGGACCCCCACCACCCCGACCACTCGGCCCCTTCTTCCTCCCAGAGGCCTTCATCTCCCACACCGCCCCGGCCTCATCCTCCACCTCCATACCCTCCCCCCCACCTCCGTCCGTCGCCAACAAACCCTCAACCAGGTCGACCCACACCTCCGTACCCTCCCCCGGGGGCACCTGGTCCGACTGGGAGTCCGGTCCCGGGAGCAAGACCGGGGACCAATGGGGAGGCAAGAGCTCCCCCACCCTAGGGCCCCCCCCTACACACCCATATCCTCACTGCCCGCCCGGCCCTGGACCCCCTTCGCCTTCTTAGGGCACTTTTTCCCTCTCCCCTCCCCCGCAGACTCACCCCCTTCCCTCCGCCGCACCCCCCTTGGCGAACCCAGCGAGGGGAAGCTGAGGTCCATCAAAAAGTCTACTCCCTTCAGGTCCCCCGACTGGACCTCTGGAGCCTCCACCGCCGACGGCCCGACCGCCACCGCCATCAGTGTCCCGGCTTACCTCCGCCGCACCCTCCACCTCCACCGACGGCCGCCGCTCCGCTCCCACCGTAGCCGTCCCGGCATGCGAGGCTCCCGCCGAAACGCCCGCCGCCGATGTGCCCGGCTCCTCCATGCCTCCAGCCGTCGGCGCACCGGCCGTCTCCCTCGCTCCTCCCGATCCTCCGCTCCCCCGGGCCACCTCCGCGAAGGTCGGCCGCCGCGACGGGCATCCCCGGGCAAGGTGGTCGCCTCCGCCGCAGAGGCTGCAGGTCTTCGGCAGCGGGCAGGCCGCCCCCAAGTGCCCCCTGGACCCGCAGGAACGGCACACCGGTCCGGGGCAACTCCCCTTCATGTGCCCAACCTCCCCACACCTGCGGCAGCACACCGGCTGACCCGGGAAGTGGAGGAAGCATGATCGGGGCCGATGGCGAAGGTCCCCGGCGGCATTGCGACCCCGCCCGGCAGGGACGCGTCCTCCCGGAAGCGGACGACGAACTGCCGCTTGCCGGTCCACAGCCCGAACCTGTTCCGGACCTTCTCCCCCGCTGACACCGCCGTGCAGTATCGCCGTAGGAACGCCCGGATGTCCTCTGTCTCCACGTACGGGTTGTACATGTGGACAGTGACTATGACGTCCTGCCACATGTACAGAGCCCGTACGACCAGGCCCCTCAGCGCCGGCGAGTCCCGCTGCTTCCTGCATCCTTCGTAGAAGGCCTTGCCCGCCCCCAGGTCCGTGAAAGTGATGTCCACGAAGCCAGCTGCCGCAAAGTCCTGTAAACAGAAAACTTGCTCAAGGGGGGTAGGCACCGCCCCTTTCAGGATCTGAAGGACCACTTGCTCCGCCCCGAATCCTCTCCGCCGCTCCGGTCCCGCCTCTGCTCCTACCTCCAGCCGAACGGTGTTCTTGAGCCGCACCAGTCTGGCCGGCCTCGTCGCCTCTCCTTCCATCCAAGCAAGTATTTGCGAAGAACAGATTTTTTTTTTTTCCAATATTTATTACGACAATAATTAAAACTCCAACAATACACACAATCAATAAAACACCTTAAGAATTCGTAATAAACTCCCCATCCCATTAAAAGTCCGTTCAAAGTCCATGTAATAAAAGGGGTGGGGGTGAGACCTCGGTCTCTAAAAACCCTTTAAAATGTCCATAAAAGGGCTTTAAAACATACAATGAATATACATAAAACAATCCATAAAACATCGCTCTCAGCATGCATACACAGGCTGCGCCTGGACTCCAACCAAATAAAACAATAAAAGGTTGACCTGGTCATCCGGGCCGGGTCCGAACAGACCTGGCCTTCCGAGTCTCTGAGAGATGTAAAACATCTCTTCCTTACCCTGCCGGACCCTCCTAAAAAAGGAAGCAGAACAGACCTCATTTTCGTCTGCAAACCTAATCCTGGCATTAAAGAGAAGCGCCGCCGCCGACCTCTCGTGTAAGACCCTAAGCTCTGCTTTAAGGGTCTGCACTCTTACGAGGTCAAGTGTTCCTCTGACATTATAATCAGCGTATTCTTTCTTAACTTGCTCCTCCAGATCCAGGATGCGCACGCTTATCTGCGTTCCGCCGCCCACAATAGTGGATCGCAAGAGCACGTGTCCTCTCTTTAATGTGCTCCCATCATGTGGCTGGAGAAGCGAAATCCCCTTTGTCGCCTCGCCAGACAACAAAGTGATCCCGAAAGAGAGACTGGAAATCTCTCTCCTCCAATATCTCCACATTCAGCTTCCAATAGCCTCTCCCCCTCAGGGGAGCGTCTATGGAAGCTGTGGCCTCCACCGCCATATGGTCGGAGAACCACTGTGGAGACAAGGAGACTCCCTTGAATACAACAGAGGAAGAAGCTAGAATATAATCTAGACGGCTACTTGCCCCTCTACTATTATGCCAGGTATGGCCCGGCCTTCCAGGGTTGCATAACTTAAAACTGTCAGTGAGCCCAGAATCGCAAAAATCAGCTTTTTAAAGTGCTTCAGGCTGACGTCAACACGCCCCTCTAAACTTACATTAAAATCACCCGCTACAAACAGTATCCTGTTAGTTATACAGTGAGGGACCAGTGCCTCAAAAAAAACAATACGGGACGACGGCTCTACTGTTAGAGAGAAGAGATTAAAACCACACATACAAAACCACTTAAGACATCGTACCCCTCTGCCCCAGGTAGGCAGACGTGTTGGGGGACCTTAACCTCCCCCCATAATTTTGCTCCAAAGGGGGAGAAACGTCCACACTCCTGTCCCCCACCAACACGCTAAACTCCTCACTTTTTTGCCTATTTACTCCTACCGTTAGTGTGGGGGAGAGGGGGGGGTCCGAGAGGTAGTGTTCCGGCCTGTCCGTCGACCACGGGCGGTTCCGCTGAAAGGGGTGCAGCTCCTCAGCGGGAAGCCGGCCCAGAAGGCGGCAAAACCGCTGGCAATGTGCCCGGCGTCCCCCCTCACCAGCCTTGCCGTTGCCGACACCAGCAGAGTCAACGTCTTTAGCGGGACGTTGACCAGTCCCCGCCCCCCTTTTTCCCGCTCCCTGAACATGATCCCCCTGGCGACCCGCTCCACCCCCCCTCCCCAGACGAAAGACATGAGGGCCCTCTCCAACCTCCTGCCCAAAAGGAAAGGGACTGGGAAGGTGTAGGCTAGGTGGTTCAGGCCCGCCAACAGGAAGGTATTCACCACCCCCACCCGCCCAGACAGCGTAAGGTCCCGAGCGCTCCACAACCCCACCTTAGCCCTCACGGCCTCCAGTGCTCGCTCCCAGTTCCGCCGCCCACTGTCTTCCCGCCAGAACAAAACCCCCAGGATCCTTAAACCCCCCTCGCACAGGCTTAAACCTCCTGGGACGTCCCTCCTCCCCGCCCAGGCCCCGGCGTACATCACGGCCGTCTTCTGCCTATTGATGCGCGCCCCCGCGACACCCTCAAAGGCCCCCAACACACGCTCGACCGCCCTGAAGTCCTCGTCCCTCCCCAAGAAAAGGGCCGCATCATCCGCGTAGACGGCCACTTTGGCCCTCGTCCCCCCGGGGATATGCACCCCCATGAAGGCCGGCTCCCTCCGCAACCTCTCCAGCAGCGGCTCCAAGTACAAGTCAAGTCAATTTTATTTATATAGCGCTTTTTACAACACATGTTGTCTCAAAGCAGCTTTACAAATTGTATGGGTCCAGATCCCTAATGAGCAAGCCAAAGGCGACAGTGGCAAGGAAAAACTCCCTAAGATGGCGGGGAATAGGAAGAAACCTTGGGAGGACCAAGACTCAAAAGGGAACCCATCCTCCATTGGGCGGCCCGCTAGCACCAGTCCGTATTTGTGAACAAGAGGTGGTTCTACAGTTATAGCTTAAAGTTCTTGTTCCCCGGCCAAGTAGTCACAGTCCCTTCGGTGCAGATGGTGCACCCCAGGTAGGAGCCAGCATCAGCACGTCCCCTTACGACAATGGAACATCCAACCCCGGCATCAGCACATCCACCGGCGAGCCAGACCATCTCCCAGGTGCTTGTAGGTGCTTGCATGCAGTCGTCTTGGGTAGAAGCATGCAAAAAGATGGACAATACAGACTGAGTGTGAGGATGTCAGTTTAACCACCATTGATTTAAATGTACATAGCTCATGTGCCAGTGATTAGCATGTAGCTCCGGCAGGCTAATCTATAGCAGCTTAACTAAAGGGAGGGGTCCAGAGGTGACCACAGTCATGAGGGCTCACTGAGACATTGCTTTCCAGTCAAGTCAGTCACAACTAGAGTGATGCCATGACACAGCTGGATGACAGCATCAACATCTCAGATTACCAGAAATCTCAACGTCTGGGGGCCCCTGAGCCCCGCACCTTACTAGGGGAATATTTAACTGAAGGCTTGATTATATAGGTGAGTCTTAAGTCTAGATTTAAAGATTGGAACTGTGTCAGAATCTCGGATTGGAGCTGGAAGGCTATTCCATAATTGAGGGGCTTTAAAGGAGAAAGCTCTGCCTCCGGCTGTAGTCTTACAAATTTTTGGAACTAAGAGAAATCCAGCATTTTGGGAGCGTAAAGGGTGAGATGGGTTGTAGTAAGCAATGAGTTCACTCAGATATTGTGGGGCAAGACCATTTAACGCCTTATAGGTTAAGAGAAGAATTTTAAATTCAATTCGATGTTTAATCGGAAGCCAATGTAATGCCGCGAGAGTGGGACTAATATGATCGAATTTTCTAGCCTTAGTTAGGACTCTAGCTGCAGCATTTTGTACAAGTTGTAGCTTCTTTATGGACTGTTTAGAGCATCCAATTAGAAGACCATTACAGTAGTCCAATCTTGACGAGACAAAAGCATGGACCAGCTTCTCTGCATCAGCTAATGAAAGTAAGTGTCTCAGCTTGGCGATATTACGTAAATGGAAAAAGGCAGCCTTAGTGACATTGCATATATGTGTGTCAAATGAAAGATCCGAATCAATAGTGACACCTAAGCTTTTTGCGGTAGACTTGGGTGTTACTGAAAACCCATCTAGGGTAAGGGGAATATCAGCCCAGCTGCTTCTAGCAGCTTTAGGCCCAAGAATCAGCACCTCAGTCTTATCAGAATTTAGTTGAAGAAAATTAGACGCCATCCAGTTTTTAATGTCCTGGACGCAGCTCTCAATCTTGAGAGTAGTGGTGATATCATCCGGATTGGAAGATATATACAACTGAGTATCATCTGCGTAGCAATGGAAACTAATACCATGCCTACGGATGATAGTGCCCAGTGGAAGCATATATAATGTAAATAATATGGGGCCCAGTACAGATCCTTGTGGGACACCATATTTTACCTTAGAACGCTCTGAGCATTCGTTGTTTACTAGTACAAATTGGTAACGATCTGTCAGGTAGGACCTGAACCAGGAGAGTGCTTGACCTCTTATACCAACGAGTGTCTCCAGCCTATTAAGTAGAATATTATGATCAATGGTGTCAAAAGCCGCACTGAGGTCTAGCAGTATGAGAAAAGAAATGTGTCCTTTATCAGAGGATATCAAGAGATCATTTACTACTTTAGTCAGCGCAGTTTCAGTGCTGTGGTGGGGTCTAAATCCAGACTGAAATAATTCTAAGACATGTTCTGTCTGTAGGAAGGAGGAGAGTTGTGAAGAAACTACTTTCTCTAGAATTTTGGATATGAATGACAAATTAGAGATAGGCCTATAGTTGGACATTTCCTGGGGGTTAAGACCAGGTTTTTTAATTAGCGGCTTGATAACTGCAAGTTTAAATGAACTGGGAATATAGCCCAGGCTCAGAGAGCAGTTTATTATAGTGAGCAAAGGTTCTATATTGCTATGCAGTAATTCTTTAAGTAAATGGGTTGGTACTGCATCTAGTATGCATGTGGAGGGCTTGGCAGATTCCACCAATGAAATAAGCTCCTCACGACCAATTGGGGAGAAGGACTCTAACAGGGCATCAGAGCTGACCAGACAGCTGTCAAGGTGCATAGGCATGTTGACAGGCTCTGAGATAGCACAACCAATTTTTTCCCTAATTTTATCAATCTTATCATTAAAGAATTTCATAAAATTATTACTGCTACACTCTAGTGGGATTAGTGGATTGATTTGATCATGGCTCCTTGTTAGACTGGAAACAGTTTTAAATAGGAGTGCAGAATTGTTTTTATGTTTTTCTATTAAAGCTGATAAGTATGAGGATTTTGCCGTATGGAGGGCATGCTTATATTCACTAAGGCTGCTTTTCCATGATAGCCTAAACACTTCTAACTTTGAATTTCGCCATTTACGCCCCAGGATCCTCGCGGCTCGTTTGAGACTACGCGTGTGCTCGTTATACCATGGCGCTATTCTTCTCTCAGAGGCTCTCTTATAGTGTAATGGTGCAACCTTGTCTAATGCTGTACGAAGAGAAGTCTCAATGTGCTCGGTAAAATGCTCTAGTCCTTCCGGAGCTACAGGTGTATCAATTTCTGTCAAACCAGGTAAAATGTCAGTGAGTGCGGCTATGGTACTAGGTGCTATAGTTCGTTTCATTCGGTAGCGGGCGGCTGATGAATACCGTCAGTCAAGCATAACTTGTACGCTATGAGGCTGTGGTCTGAAACGGCCTCGCTCTGAGGTAAAATTGCTAAGCTGGATATGTTAATACCAAATGATAAAACCAGGTCTAAAGTATGACTACAATTATGCGTAGGACCCACCACATTCTGAGTGATACCCATTGAATCAAGAATTTCTTGAAAATTTTTGCTTAAAGCGTCACAAAATTTTCAAAATGGATGTTAAAATCACCAACTATAATCACCTTATCGGCTGATAGCACTACATGAGACAGGAAGTCTGAAAACTCCTGCAAGAACTCAGAGTAAGAACCAGGGGGCGGTAAATAGTAATTAACATAAACGACTGTGACGCCTTGTTGGTTGTCAGATTTGATACATTAGAAACAGTGAGGATGAGATGTTCAAAAGAATTAAATTTAAAGCCGAATTTTTGAGAAATGTCTATATCAGAGTCATATATTGTGGCGACACCACCTCCTCGACCATTTGGACGGGGGTTATGAACATATCTATAGCCAGAGGGAGAGGCTTCATTTAGGGCCATATAATCATCTGGCCGGGTCCAGGTTTCCGTCAAGCAGAGCATGCATAGATTATGATCGGTAATCATTTCATTAACCAGCAATGCTTTAGATGACAGGGATCTAATATTTAGCAGTCCTAGTTTCAGATTTAAACTACTCTCCAAGGGAGCATAATCCAATTTAACATTGATTAAATTTTGTCTACTAACTTTGCGAGAGTTATTTTTTGGTACTCGAGGAACTGACACAGTCTCAATCCAGTGTGACCTAGGTGACGTCTCTTTGCAGCTAGCAGACAGTCGGTTTAGCCTTTGTGTCTGCTGCCTGGCCTCGGCTCTGGTTTGTCAATCCCCACTTACAAGTCCTACACTACCACTAGTAAGCCTAGCAGATATGCTACGGGAATGAGAGCAACACCAGCCGAAGAAGGGTGATTGCCGTCTCTCGCTTCAAAAAGGCCAGGCCTGCCCTCAAAACGCGTCCAATTATCTATATAACCCACGTTGTTTTCTGAGCACCATTTAGACATCCAGCGGTGTAGCGCCAATAACCTGCTGTAGGTTTCGGCGCCACGACCGAATTGGAATGGGACCTGAGCATATTACGGCATCTGACATAGTCCCCGCTAACTCACACACCTCTTTAACATTACCCTTAGTGATCTCGGACTGTCTCAAACCCACATCATTGGTGCCGACGTGTACCACTATCTTTGAATATTTACGATTAGCCAGCACCTTAAGATTAGCCCTGATGTCAGGCGCTCTAGCCCCGGGATACACTTAACTATGGCCGCTGGTGTCTCTAAGGGGGTCGCTATATTCACGTGTCGGAGCTGGGAATCTCCTATTACCAGAGCTCTTTTAACAGGTCGCTCAGTCGGTGTATTACTGAGTGGGGCAAACCTGTTTGACACGGGAATCTGAGTTGAACGGTGCTCAGCCTTACGGCTATGCCGCCGAGACGTCACCCATTCGCCCCGCTGCGAGGGCTCTAATGCCGGAGCTGGGGACTCGCTAGCTACGATAGCTACGGTGGTGGCAACCGGGCTTGCTACGCTAGGTGCTACGCTAGGTGCTACCGACTCTTTAGGACTCTCTAAAGCCCGGATGCGCCCTCTAAAAGCGATGCTACAAAATTAATCTACACTTGTTACAAACAAAATTATCCCTACTGACGGAAGAAGAGTAGCTAAACATGCAGTATCAGCACATACAGGAGGACCAGCAGTACAGCACATACAGGAGCGGGGGCATCCCTGCCTGAGTCCTCCCCCCTGCGCCACCGCCTCAGAAAAGTGGCCGTTCACCCCCACTCTACTAACCGCCCCGTTGTAGAGGGTGTCCACCACTCCCCTGAAACCCGGCCCGAACCCCATACTCCTCAGCACCGCCTGCAGGAAACCCTGGTCCACCCTATCAAACGCCTTGTCCTGGTCCAGGCTCAGTAGGGCCAGCGGCACTCGCCGCTGCTCCGCCCAGGCCAGGACATCCCGGATCAGAGCCAGGTTCAAACTGGCAGACCTGCCCGGCACCCCGCACGTCTGATCTGGCCTCACCACCCGCGCCATCACCCTCCTCAGGCGCAGCACCACCACCTTGGCCAGGATTTTATAGTCGACCGTCAGCAGGGTGATCGGCCTCCAGTTCGTCAGATCAGCCCGGTCGCCCTTCTTGTAGAGAAGGGTGATGTGCCCCACCCTCCCCGTCGCCGGCAGCCTCCCCTCCCTCTCTGCCTCCCTGTACATCTCCAGCAGGTCGGGGCCCACCAGCGGCCAGAAGGCCCGATACCATTCCACCGGCAGCCCGTCCCCACCGGGTGAAACACCGCCTTTCAGCGACTTCATGGCTGCCTCCACCTCCTCCAAGCTCAGCTCCCCCTCTGTAGCCCCCCGCTCCTCTTCCCCCAGCCTCCCCTCCACCAGGCTCAGGAAAGACGCCCACTCCCCCCCGTTTCCTGGGGGCCTAGCCGCAAACAAATCCCCGAAATGCGCCCTGGCCCCTTCCAGCATCCCGGGCAGGGACGCGTGCAGTTGCCCCCCCCGCTTCACCGCCGTAATGTGCACCCTCTCCTGCCGCCTTCTGACTCCCAGGTGGTGGTAGAGAGAGGGCCTCTCACCGGTCCCCAAGGAGCCCCCCCCCGCCTGCAAGCAGAACCCCCTCGCCCTTTCCCTGTAAACGACCTCCAACTTCGCACTCGCCCTTCTCACCCCCCCATAGTCTCCCCTCCCCCATGCCTCCCTCAACTCCCCCGCCCACTTCTCCCTCCACCACCTCTTTTCCCTTGCCCTGTCCCTCCCCCACCACCTACACAGGGTGGCCGTCTTTGCCTTTACATCCTCCCACCAGTCACCCACGGAGGAATACAAAGGTTTCATGTCCCTCCATCCCCCGTACACCCGAGCAAAGATCCTCCTAAAGGCCGGGCACTGCAGCATGTCCACGTTCAGACGCCAATAACCTTTCCCTCTCCCCACCCCTTCCAGGCTCAGCGTCAAACTGACCGCACAATGGTCTGAGGCCCACACCGGGATCCTCGTGAAACCCTCCACCCTCCCCCCTTCCCGCACAAAGAAATAATCCAGCCGGGACGCCTCCCCCCTCGAGTTCATCCAGGTGACCCCTGGGGCCTCCGGCTCCATTACCCTGAACGCATCCCTCAATCCCGCTTCCCTCATCACCCGTGTCAACTCCCGTCCCCCTGCTCCTTCCAGGTCCACATTGAAATCCCCCCCCACCACCAGGAGGCGGTTAGTGCAGAGGAAAGGCTCCAGGACCCTAAAGAAACCCTTCTTCTGTCCCACTCCGCACGGTGCATAGACCGTGATCAAACGCAGCGCCACCCCCCTCCATACACAGTCCACCACCAGCACTCTCCCCGGCACTGGTGTCCACACCTCCGTAACTCGCACGTCGTACGTCCGGAACAAAACCCCTACCCCTTCCCCCCTCCCACGCCCCACCCCCCAAAAGGAGGGGCCCCACCTCCACTCCTCCCTGAGCCGGGCCTCCACCCCCTGCGGCTGCAGATTACATTCCTGCACAAACAAAATATCCCAGTTCATGTCCCTCACACTCGCAAAGAAACTCTCCCTCTTCCCTTTCTGTGCAATCCCCCTCACGTTCACCGATAGGCATTTCAAATGACCCATGTCACAAACGAAAGGAGAAAAAAAAACCCAACCCGTTCAAACCTCCCGTCCTTCCCCTAGGCCCCCACCGTCCGCCACCGTCCCACCCCCCCCCGGGTCCCTCCTCCGTCCGACCACCCCCTCCCCTTCACCCCCCGCCCCTACATCCATCGGAATCCCCCCCCCCCTCCCCCCCCACCCACCACCCCAACCCCCCCCCCCCCCCCCCCCCCCCCCTGGCTGTTCCCCAGGTGGAATCCCCCGACCCTGCCTCCGCCCCCCTCCCACCCTTCCCTGGGCAACCCCCCCTCCCCCCCCGCCCCCCCCCCTCCATCGGAGCCAGCAGCCCACCTGCCCGCTGTTCTCACTGGTCCCCTCCTGGATCTCCAACACCTCCGCCCAGTCCAAGGAGGACCACGCAGAGGCCTGCAGGCCTTCCCGGCCTCCCAGGAATTCCGACTCCTTCTCCCCCTGCTGTCCCGGCAGGGGGTCCTCAGCCCTCTCCCCTTCCTTTTCCACCTGACCCGGGGGCAGAGAGTCCACCGAGTCTCCCAGAGCCGTAAACATCTCCTGCGGCCCCACCCCCTCCTCTCTCCCCTTACTGGGGCCCGGCTTCGGCTCCCCCTCCCCCTCCTCCGGCCTCCGTGCCTGCCGCTCCTCCTCCTCCTCTGGCCGGTGCTCCTGGAAGAGGCTAACAAAGGTCCTCTTCCTCTCCGGGCACGTACAGGTGTTCCCCGCTCCCACAGTGGTTGCACGCTTTGGGAGCCCGGCACTCTGCAGCCGTGTGACCCGCAAAACCTACACCTCTGCCCCGTGCAGCCCTCCTTGGTGTGTCCTTCGCCCCCACACCTCCTGCAGTACAATGGCTGCCCCGGGTAGTGCAGGAAACCTCGGTAAGGCCCAATAGAGAAACTCCCCGGCAGGTGCACCAGGCCGCTCGGGGCCTCCGGGTCCATACGGAGCCGTACGTTAAAACGGCGCTTCCCGTTCCAAATGCCGTATTTCCCCCTCACCTTCTCTCCCGGGGAAACGTAAGCACAAAACCGGGCCAAGAAAGTTCTCACCTCCTCCTCAGTGACGTAAGGATTGTACAGGTGTACCGTTACAGGAACCTCATCCATGGCGTACAAAGGGACGAGCCGGATTCCCTGCAGCTCCGCCTCCAGGCCTTTCTCCCGGTTCCACCTGTTGGCAAAGGCCGTGCAGTCTGCATAGGCCGTGAACGTCACGTCAAAAAATCCAGCCGTCGAAAAATCCTGCAGACACAAAATCCGCGATGGTCCAACCCCAGCAAAATCCCGTAGCAACCGCACCACGATCCATTCCCACACGAACTTTTCCTTCTTTGCCGCATCCACCAGCTCCAAGCGTACCGAATTTCTGAGCCGCACCACCCTGGCCGGCCGGAAGTCGCCCTTCTCCATAAGTGAGTCGCGTGTACTACACTTGATCTTAGCCAAAAGGCCGAGAAGCAATGACCCGAAATGGGCGCTGGCCTGGGCACCGGCCCCGCCGGCACGGGGGCCTCCTCCGCGGCACCCGGGCGCCCTTCCCCCGCTTCCGGCCGCACTGGCGCCCACCCGGACCCAAGCCACGCCCTCTACGCCATGACTGTCGTTGTACAGATTGGTGCGGCCCTGCCGGCAGGCAGAGCTTTCCAAAAAATCACATTGACTCTTCGACGTTCCCCTCCACGGAAATCTTTAGTAAAAGGCGAAAGATTTGTGCGTGAATGAAGAGAAACCCGAGCTATAGCCCTTGTGCGGCCGGCAGTCCCGCCACGTCAGCCCGACGCCTAGCTCGTTTGTTCGCGGTAACAAAGGAGGAGCCTGCAAGGGCTGTGGCTCGTTGGCAACATCTGGCAACAGGCAGGCAGGCTATATGAGAGAGAGAGAGGGCGAGAGAGAGAGAGAGAGAGAAAAAAATCAGGAACAATTACAAAAAAAAAAAAAAAAAAAAACAAAAACGGAGGGAAAACCGCAAACCGGCCAAAGGGGAGTGGCCACCGCTCGCACGGCACTCGTGGCCAGGAGGAGGACTCGCTCTCCTGCCATTGTTACTTATTCTGGGTTTAAGGAGTGAGCGGTTGCTTGCTTGCTTGCCTTTATTTATTTATTTATTTATTCGTTCATTTCAGCCTGCCTCCCTTTAGTGTAAGAAACAGACCACACAGACAGACAAACAGACAAACAAACAAACAAACAAACAAACAAAAACAATCCATTCATTAATTCAGCGCTTACTCCAATTCGCTGTTCACTACTTCTTTTTTTCCACACGTTTAGGAAGGTGCACCGTTCCTGGAGGTACTGCAATACCAGGTCGATGCGTGGGGCGAACGGGGGCAAGCCCCTGTTTCGCTCCCTGCTCTAAAAAATCCATTTAATATGGAGTCCTCGTATAGAGGACGTATCAGATATTAAACTGATAAGAACAGATTTTTTTTTTTTTTTTTTTTTTATTGGAAAAACCATCCCGACACAAACCAGGAAACAATACAATACAAAACACTACCCGAAAACCACACACACCCAAACATCCCACCCTCCACCAACCAACCATCACTGCATAGAAAACCTATTAACAGCCAGGGAAACCACACATAATCCCCATCCCTCCCCACACAACATGCCCACTCCAGTAACACAGTATCAAAAGAAAACCAACCACCAAAAACAGAAGAACCATAAAGCAAAAGCACCCTCCCCCCTCACCCCACCCCAACCCTAGGCAGGCCCCCCCACACCCTGTCCGCCCTCCCTTCCCCAAACCTCCTGGTAAACCCCGCCACATGTCTCCAAACCCTCCCCATCAAACAGACGGCCAGCAAAGTGAGGCGCCGCCCTCGGCACCTGCTTACGGAGGCACTGCCACCTCCACGCCCAGAGGACCCTCTTGCCCTCCGACACCACCGTCCACACTACCCGACGCTGGTCCCTGTCCTACCCCCCCCAACCCCTCCCCCCACATGACCAACCCCCGGCTGACACGGACGTCATCCCTCCAGAGCCGCAACCACATCTCCACCCTACCCCACATGGCCGAAGCTGCGCGGCAGGCCCACAGGGCATGGTCCCCCGTCTCCTCCTCCCCGCACCCCAACGGGCACAGAGGGGTCCTACACACCCCGTGCCGGTAGAGCCTTTCCCTCACCGGTAGCCGCCCAGCCGCCCCCAGCCAATGAAGATCCCGGCATGCCCCCCCCAACCACTTTGGCTGCATGCCCCCCCAGTCTACACCTCCGGGGTCCACCCGGCCCACCGCCTCCTTCCACAGGCCATACAGCCTCCTGTGCTGTACCAGGGCCTCCCCAGCCCACCCGTACTCAGCAGCCAACCTGACCGCCCTCTCATAATGCCAGGGGCGGTCAAACGCCCACGGAACCCCCCCCCCTCCAGGGGGCCAGCGACCTCCATGGGAAGGCCAGCCAAAACCTGGCAAAGAAGGCTGCCCCATGGCCCATGTCTCCCGCCACCAACCTCGCGTGGAAGGCGACGAACAAAGCCGCCGCCTTCACTCCCACCTCTGGCACCCCCCTCCCCCCCTGCCCCACGTCCAAGACCATGGTCCTCCTGGCCACCCGCTCCACCCCTCCCCCCCAAATATACGAAAAAACCACCCCCCCAGCACCCTTCCGCAAGAAGCCGGCGGCGGGAAAACATATGCCAGGTGCAGGAGAACCGGCAGCAGAAACCTCTTCACCACCTGCACCCTCCCTGACAAAGACAGCCTACGCCTCCCCCACCAGGCGGCGCTCCGCCGCACCCTAGCCGTGACCACCTCCCAGTTCGCCCGAGCGTCCCCCCCGCCCCCTAAACCTAACCCCCAGGATCTCCAGACCCCCCCTCTCGACCCCCCACCCCCCAGGTGCATCCACCCCCCAGCCCACGCCCCAAAGAAACCCACAGCCGACTTCCCCTTATTCACCCGTGCCCCAGTCGCCGCCGAAAACCCCTCCACCACCAACCCGACCTCCCGAAAACCCCGCTCTGTCGTTAAAAGGACCGTGAGGTCGTCCGCGTACGCCGCCACCTTCACGCACCTACCGCCCCCCCCAGGGAGGTGCACCCCTACCACTCCGGTCCTAGCACGCACCGCCTCCACTAGCGGCTCCATGTACAGGATGTACAGGACCGGCGACAAGGGGCACCCCTGACTAAGCCCCCCCCTCTGCCAGACCGGCCCTCCAAAAAAACCCCTGATCCCCACCCGACTGAAAGCCCCCATGTACAAGAGGCGCACCCACGCCCCTGTCCCGTGCCCCACCCCCACCCTCTCCAAAACCTTAAACAAAAAACCCAGGTGCACCCTGTCAAAGGCTTTCTCCTGGTCCACCCGCAACAGCGCCAGCGGCAGCCCCCGCTGTCCCGCCCACGCAACGCAATCGCGGAGCAGCGCCAGGCTCAGGGCGCTGGACCGCCCGGGCACCCCGCACGTCTGGTCAGGGTGCACCACCCCCGACACCACCGCCTTCAAGCGACCGGCAATCACCTTCGACAGGATCTTGTAATCCGCGGACAACAGGGTGATCGGTCGCCAGTTGCCCAGATCCTCCCTGTCCCCCTTTTTGAACAACAAGACCACCCGCCCCTCCCTCATCGAACGCGGCAGTGTTCCCGTACCCCCGCACTCCGCGTACACCCGGACCAGATCCGGGCCCACCAACCCCCAGAAGGTCCTGTAAAATTCCACGGGCAGCCCGTCACCCCCCGGCGCCGTCCCCCGCCGCAGGGACAACATCGCCGCCCCCACCTCCCCGAGAGAGATCTCCCCTTCCAGAGCCTCCCTCTCCTGGTCCCCCAGCCTCCGTCGCAGCCCCTGCAGAAAATCATCCGCCCCTTCACCCAGAACCCGTTCCCGAAACAGGTCAGCATAATACCGCTCGGCTACCCCCACCATTTCCCCCACTCCCGTGTACACCACCCCGCCCTCCTGCAATCCCCCCATCATCCTGCACGCCTGTCTACGCCTCACAGCGGAGAGCAGGAAAGCGGACAAGTCCTCCTACCTTTCCCCAACCCCTTCCCTGCACCCCTCCAACAGCAGGCCCCGGGCCTTGCTGCAATAAAAGCCCCTTATCGCGGCCTTCAACCCCAAAGTGCGCCCCCATCCCTGCTCCCCCCCGGACAAGCTTTTCACTATCAGCAGGAGAGAGCATATCTCGGACCTTAGCGATGTTTCGGAGGTGAAAATAAGCTGTCTTGCATGTGGTCATGATGTGTGATTTAAAGCTTAGCTCATTATCAAAAGTGACGCCCAAGTTCTTAACATATTGTTTGGCTTTCAGATTAATTTGATTTAAATAGGTCTGAACATCTTCCCTTTGTGAGTCACTACCAAGAACAAGAACCTCTGTCTTCTCTTTATTTAATTGCAGAAAATTGTCAGACATCCATGTCTGTATATCACCTATGCACTCAAACAGTGAGCTAATTGATTTTAGGGCTTTAGGTTCTAGAGAAATGTAAAGTTGAGTGTCATCCGCATATTGATGATAACTAATGCCATGTTTGTTAATGATATGTGGTAATGGAAGCATATATAGGTTGAACAGTAAAGGCCCAAGAATTGATCCTTGGGGTACCCCACAAGTTATTTTTTGATGTGTGGAGGAAGAAGTACCTAATGCAACATAGTACTTGCGCCCAGTTAGATACGATCTAAACCATTCTAAAACTAAGCCACTAAGGCCTACCCAGCTCTGTAGTCGATCAAGAAGTATTTCATGATCAACTGTATCAAAAAGCGGCACTTAAATCTAGCAGAAAAAGGACTGAGAGTTTACCTGCATCTTTATTCAATCTCAGGTCATTTACTACCTTAACTAGTGTTGTTTCAGTGCTGTGGAGAGCTCTGAAACCAGACTGAAAAGTGTCATTTATTTGGTTTATTTTAACATAATCATTCAACTGGGTTGACACAACTCTTTCAATGATTTTGCTAAGAAAAGGAAGGTTAGATATAGGTCGATAATTATTGAGAATTGTTGGATCAAGATTTCTATTCTTTAGTAGTGGTTTAACCACTGCAGTTTTAAGAATATTAGGGAAATGTCCCAGTTGGAGACTGATTAACAATCATTAGAACATCATTAGATAATGAGCTCAGAACCTGTTTGAAAAAGTATGTTGGTAAAGGGTCCAGTTCACAAGTAGAAGATTTTAGTGATGAAATCACATCAATTAGTGTTATCATGTCAACTTCTTGGAAATCAGACATATAACAGTTAGGTTGCGTAACTGGTATCAAGGTTGATGGTGTATTTGTGCTTGTTGCTATGTTCTCCCTTATACTAGTTATCTTGTCTCTAAAAAAATATTGCAAACTCGTCACATTTTTCAACTGAGACAGATTCAGGGAAGACACGGGAAGTGGGGTTTACTAGCCGGTCTATACTTCTGAATAAGACAGCTGAATTTTTGGATGAATCAATCAAAGTAGAGAAGTAGTTTTTCCGTGCTGATTTTACTTCACTGTTGTAATTATTCAGTGTTGTTTTATAAATATCAAAATGTACTTCCAATTATGACCTTCGCCAGCGTCTCTCAGCCTGCCTGCAATCTTGCCTAAGTTTTACAATAGATGGAGTGTTTCTCCAGGGCATCTTAATTCTACCAGAAGTAGTTTTAATTACCTGCGGTGCCACAACATCAATACAGTTCCTAACTCTGTGAGTGAATGTTTCAACTAGTTCACTCCCTGTTTCTAAGAGGGGAGGGAGGGACTGTATCATGTCCGTGAAGGCCACGGCACTGCCAGCACTGAGATAACGCTTGGTTATTGTGCGCTTTTCACCGAGTGTTCTAATAGGTAATGACACATTGAAAAATACACCAAAATGATCCGAGATTGCAACATCAGTAATTATAGTATTATTAACATCTATGCATTTAGAAATAATCAAATCTAACGTGTGGCCATGCCTATGAGTTGGACCTGATACATGTTGCATGAGATCAAAAGAGTTAAGCATCCTCATGAACTCAGAGGTGATTTGATTTGTGGGTATATCCATGTGGATGTTAAAATCCCCAGTGATTAAGACATAATCAAAATCAACTAAGATCCTACAAAGCATTTCAGCAAAATCTTCAAGAAAGTCTGTATGTAGTCTGGGAGGATGATGGATAACAATTAATAGAACTGTATGAGTACTGTTCAGTTGTACGGCCAGATACTCAAACGTAGGATATTCCCCTAATGAAATCTGCTTACAGCTGAATGCTTTATGATAAAAACATGCAACACCACCACCTCTCTTATTTTCTCTAGAAACATTAAAATAGTTAAAATTTGGGGGAGAAGCTTCATTTAGCACAACTGCTCCATTGCTATCAAGCCAAGTCTCTGTTAGAAAAAGAAAGTCCAGACAATAATCTTCAATTAGTTTAGCTATTATAAAAGACTTGTTTGTGAGTGAGCGGACATTAAGTTGGGAGACTTTGAAGACCTGATGTGGTTGATTAACAAGGCTTACATTACTTGTACATTTTACTGGGATCAAATTTTGTTTGTTACAATGTCTTGTTTTTCTTCTGATAACATTTTTGTTCTGATTCTGAGAGCCATGCCACCGGCTATTTAAAAGAACTGGAATGTAACACTGACTATGAGCATGGATTCCAGTGTGTCAGACCTGAGGATTCACTGAGTGTACAGGAGAGGTAGGTGAGTTCCTACAAGACTGTGGACTGTTCCTGCAAGACCGTGGACTGTAGTGTTGCAGAACCTCATCAATCTCCTGGAGTTTACCTCTGAGACAGTGAACAGATTCCCTGACAGGAGACGGTGAGCTCCTGTGACTGACATTGCTGGTGGTTGGGTGCAAGTTCCGCATGTGAGTGATTCCATACAGTAGATTATCCACAAGCATTCGAGTCCCGGCTTTGTTTGGGTGAAGCCGATCAGGTTTAAAAAGTTCAGGACGTCTCCAAAAGATGTTGAAATTGTCAATGAAGTTTACCTTCCGATGTGCACAGGCTGTCGCGAGCCAGCTGTTTAGAGCCAGCAGTCTGGTAAAATGACCACTGCCCAGGCGTGCAGTTGGTATCGGCCCGGAAATGAACACTTCAGACTGGGAGAACTCCAGAATGTCGAGCAGATGTTTAAAATCCTGTTTCAGAATCTCAGACTGTTGTTTGTAGACGTCGCTAGAGCCGACATGCACAATCAGGCGGCTCCATAGCTGGATGATCCTGCAGTATGTGTGGAATCATGGGTATCACTTCACAGACAGTAATGCGAGGAAAGCAAAAGGTCTTAATATTCTTGCTCCAAACATCTCTGATGACTGAGTCCCCAATCAACAGAGTTTTGGGCTGCGGAGGTGGTCTTCGTCTCCTTTCACCGGTCATGCCGCGGCGGCTAACACAAGCCGCATGGTGATGGCAAACATGGTTAGCGTCCTGACGGCTAACCCTGTCACCATGCTTATTGGTTCGCTGTCGATTGGCATGGTTTGCAAGCTGGTGGTTGGGACACGTATGGCTACACTGATGGCTACGACTCTGAATGTGCTTATTAGCATGTTGCCTGGAATGGCCGGAAGCATGGTGTCTGGCACAGGTGTTGACATTCCGATGGCTAATACTGTTAGCATGCTTGTTAGCATGCCGCCCGGTTAGCACGGTTGGGAGCCTGGTGGTTGGTCCGCGTGTGGCCAGAGTTATTTGCATGTTGATGTTTAGCAGCAAGACTGCAGTTGTTTTCCTGGTGGAGATTAGGATGTGCTTGATGTCCTTGTTGTCCCGGAGAGGGAGGCAGTATGTTGTTAGACTGCTCGACTTCTGCTACTTGAGTTGAGTTGAGAGCTTCATATCTGTTATCTAAAAGAATGTCCTGTTCTGGAGATGGCTGCTTGCCACAGCTGTTGTGCTGGTTTCTGCTGCGTTCCTTCCCCCGAACAAGAGTCCAGCCCTTATCACCATTGTTGTTGTTCCCTGGGTTGGGAGTTGAGGCTAAGATGAGCTTAGGCTTCGCCCCCAGTACATCCCAGCGACAATGCAGGGAGACCTCTCTTTTCTTTGCCAGTCATCGGAACGGTTTTATCAGCAGTTTGCGTGGCAAAAATTGAGTCCAGATATTCCTCATCCTCCCTTATAGAGTGTAAGGTGTGGATTCTTTCCTGAAGTTCTGCAACCCTCTGAGACAGTTTGACACACTCAGAGCAAGTAGATGACGTGTCAGCGTGAGCCATAATCAAAAATCAAGCACCGGGCACACAAGGCTAAAATATCCAAATTAAACTTCTAAATGAACAAAAACAGCTGCTGATGGAAACAGTGCACAAAACAGCTCACTCACAAGGTTGAGAAACAAAACAACTCACTCGCAATACCGCAATGCCGAAGAACAGCCGGAATGTCAGAACGTCAAAATTGCTAAGATCCTTTATAGATTAATAAAAAAGCTGAATAAAAAGCTTACCCAGAAAAGTAACGAGTAATAAATCCTTTTAGTTGTAAAAATTGCTTTTTAACTTGTAGATAAAGCTTAAATAAATAAATAGATAAAATAACTGTAAAGAACAAGCAGAGCTAGCAGAGAAGTGTCTGAACAGCTAGAAAGCAGGAAGTCCAGCCTTAACAGGTGCAGTCTTTGGAATCAGACAGTCATTGGAATGGTTTTGTGCAGACTTTGTGATTTCCCAGAGAACCCTCTAACCGTCACTGAATCGGTGCTCACCAACTCATCTGGTAAGGTGCAGTTGATTGCTGAATGAGTTGCTCCGGTGTCGACCAGGAAAGAGAGTCTCTGAGAACCGACCGTGAGGGACAGCATAGGGTCTGCCGTGGCCTTGCTGTCCGAGTTGTCATCTGGGTCCCATCATTCCAGCTGGTCAGTCCCCCAGGTGCCAACGGGGTACTGGCCTGGAGCTGCTGCGGGGTTCGGTGCTGTTACCAACTGGCCTCTGGCTCTCCCGCGACCTCCAACATTCTGGGGACATTCCTTGACCCAATGACCGACCTGCCCACAAATAAAGCATCCTCCATCCCCCATGCCACAACCGTAACCACTAGGACCACCACGACCACCTCTGCCCCTTCCTCGACCCCTACCTCTGAAATTTGGGTTGTACCCCTGCTGTGGGCATTGCTCCCAGCCTTGTTGTATGTATGGGCCATATTGGGGTCCCTGGGACAGCCCCCCGTATGGATACACCGGTTGCTGTATACCCTGAGATGTATGAGGCTGCTGAGGGGGCTGACTCTGAACAGGGGCCATAGTAGCCTCCTTCTTTTTCTTATTCTGTTTTTCCTCAGTAGCTTTTCGTCTAGCTTCAGCCAATTGTAATTTCAAAATGTCAGCTTCATTTTGATCCCTTTCATTTTTTCTGTTCTTCAGCTTTGTCTAGGACCTTTCCTAGGTGGTGAATGAGGTGTTTGTTCCATTTATCTGAGTCACAATCAGTTAGATCTGGGTTGTTTTCCATAGCTTCCTGAAATGCCTTTGGAACCCCATCTAACACTGCCTTTCTAAACCATATCCTATGTTGGCCCTGTGGACCTGGGTGAACGCCTGTCTGAGACACCCATGCATCCACTGCATCGCTTAAATAACCTATTGGGGTCTGTTTGGAAGTTCAGGTGAATTTTGGGATGGCTGCTGCTGCCCGTACTGGCCACTTGTCTCGCATGGCATTGCCCAAGGTTTGACTATATCTAGCTAAGGGGGTGTCGTGTAGCATGTTAGTGGTTCTTTACTCCCTTTAGGACATCTCATTCTTCTCTCTACCTTGCTCTGCCTGCATGTCTTGAGAGTACCTCTCTCTCTATTTTTAGCATCTGGTTCTGCGTCTGTCTCGTTGGATTGCTCTGTGTCACTTCCTGAATGAACTTCCTCTCTCTTGCTGCCAGAGTCAACCTCTTTTTTCTCGCTGTCACCGTCGACTTCCTCTATTTCGACTCTATGCCACCCCTCTTGTCGGGCTCTTACGTCATCAAATGCTTGCACTTTGTGGCGTCTAATTTTATCTTTTTCTCACTCGTGCCTTAGCTGTGCAGGGGCAGAACTATCTTCAAAGATCATTTTTCCCCCCTCTATGTTCAACACTGGATATATGCCTTTGACCGTCACCTCGCTTTTCTGCTGCAATGGTGCAGATGGTGCGGGCTGCCCTGAATGCTCATACGGGGGTGGGTGATCTTGGGGATCAGTTTTCTCTGGGTCCCCTTTTTCCTTTGCTTGGTCTACTATCTTACCAGCCCAACAACACTTATATATAAAGACCCAACTCACTCTCAGCTTTGATCACATCCCGCTCTAGCTTCACCTTTCTCAGTCTGCCCTCCTCTTTATATCCTTCCTTTAACTTAAACAATCTCTCTTTGGTCTCTTTTAGTTTCTGGTCTATGATGTCTCCCAAACACACGTGGTCTGTTCCCTGTTTACCTGCCTTGGTCACCCATACATGCAGATTTTCTCTACACTCTTTTTTAGTCTTTTCCCATTTTTTAGGATTTTCTTCTATTAAATATAACATAGTACTTGTTTGTTCAACCTGTTCATCTAATGTTTTCCATAGCCAATTCCCAGCTCCAAATTTTACATCAAGCTGTTTATATATCGTTTGCATTTCCTCCCCAGACATGTTGAAAATCACTGATACTCACGCTTAGTTGTCTTCAACTTTACTTATGATTTTAAGGGCTCCGTTGGCACCGTCAGATCACCACCCTCAATGACTTCAGGCTTTCCTTTTGTCCGGCTTCTGGTTGTCCAAACTGGATCTTTGGGAGCTCCTCAGTACTCCCGGGTACCTGCCCAGCGAGCATGGGACTCGAACCCTGCGTATCCGTTCGCCTCGTCAGACGAACAGTTCGGCTCGCCACACCACGGAAACAAGATTACTTGTCAGTTTTTTTTATACCTTATGTGCCAAACTTGGTATTTGTCCAAACTCGGTATTTAGGGCTTCCCAATTCCCAAGGCCTTCCACCTGGCTTTTTTATGGGTCGCCGCCTCACCTTACCGTCGCCTTGTCAGACGTACGGGGGGTTCGCCACACCCAGGAAACCACCTCACTTCTTAATAACCTTATATTCAATATTAAAGCCTGGACTTTTGTATTGGTGGTTTTTCCCTTAAACTCTATATTCCTTTATTCCTTTTAAACCAAATATTTTACCTTACTTTTTTCTTATCATTTAACAACAAGACTGGATTTAATTTAGTACCACCCAAGTACTATTAGTTCATCACAATTTAGTTATATTCAATATGCAGAATTAGTTGTAACAGGTTTCTTCTACTTCGGCTGCAAGCCCAGCCAGTCCACCCCCCCTGGGACCTCCTGCGCCCCACCCTCCCGCCAGATCACGTACAACGCCCGGTGGTCCGCCAGGTGCTCGCAGGACCACCCAAAATCCGCCACCATCCTGACCGCCCGCTCGTAAAACCATGGCCGATCAAAGGACCACGGCGCCCCCCCCTTCCAGGGGACCAGCCCCCTCCAGGGGAACGCCAGCCAAAACCTGGCCAGATAACAGGCAGCATGCCCCAACTCCCCTGCCACCAGCCTCGCATGGAAGGCAACAAAGATGGCAGCCGCCTTCACCGCCACATTCGGCACCCCCCATACAGCACCGGCGATAGGGGGCAGCCCTGCCGTACCCCCCCGTTCTGCGGGACAGGCCGTGTAAAAAAGCCATTTACCCCCACCCGGCTGTACGCCCCATTATACAAGGCCCGCACCCAGGCACCCATGGACAAGTTTTTCACTATCAGCAGGAGAGAGAATATCTCGGACCTTAGCAATGTTTCGGAGGTGAAAATAAGCTGTCTTGCATGTGGTCATGATGTGTGATTTAAAGCTTAGCTCATTATCAAAAGTGACGCCCAAGTTCTTAACATATTGTTTGGCTTTCAGATTAATGTGATTTAAATAGGTCTGAACATCTTCCCTTTGTGAGTCACTACCAAGAACAAGAACCTCTGTCTTCTCTTTATTTAATTGCAGAAAATTGTCAGACATCCATGTCTGTATATCACCTATGCACTCAAACAGTGAGCTAATTGATTTTAGGGCTTTAGATTCTAGAGAAATGTAAAGTTGAGTGTCATCCGCATATTGATGATAACTAATGCCATGTTTGTTAATGATATGTGGTAATGGAAGCATATATAGGTTGAACAGTAAAGGCCCAAGAATTGATCCTTGGGGTACCCCACAAGTTGTTTTTTGATGTGTGGAGGAAGAAGTACCTAATGCAACATAGTACTCGCGCCCAGTTAGATACGATCTAAACCATCTAAAACTAAGCCACTAAGGCCTACCCAGCTCTGTAGTCGATCAAGAAGTATTTCATGATCAACAGTATCAAAAGCGGCACTTTAATCTAGCAGAAAAAGGACTGAGAGTTTACCTGCATCTTTATTCAATCTCAGGTCATTTACTACCTTAACTAGTGTTGTTTCAGTGCTGTGGAGAGCTCTGAAACCAGACTGAAAAGTGTCATTTATTTGGTTTATTTTAACATAATCATTCAACTGGGTTGACACAACTTTTTCAATGATTTTGCTTGGTTATCTCTTTATTTATAGAAACCTACAAAGTTGTGTGATGAGCGTATGGATGTTGAGAGTGTTCTGGCATGGGCACGTGTTAGGGGCCCTGGGCACGTGGTGGGAGCCCTGGGCACGTGGTGGGGGCCCTGGGCACGTGGTGGGGGCCCTGGGCACGTGGTGGGAGCCCTGGGCTCATCCTTATGATTTTCTGTGCTGCCATCCTGCCCTGCCTGCCGCATTGGGACATGGATCATGTTATTTTGCTATTTGTGGACAAGAAAAGTGTCTGTCATCATGGGCATGTCCTCTTCATCTGAAGGTGCTGAACCATGCTGTGGATTGGATAGCTCCCCCTCCCCCAGTTTCAGCACAGACAGAACTAGGGGTTCAGTCATCTATAGCATGTTAACAGCCTCTGGCTGCAATCCCCATTAGCAAACAATGCTTACAAGAAATGTAATTTTTTTCTTTAGCCTGAAGTTGCTTTTATTTTGTCTGTGACCTGTGTGTGTCATAAAGTGGAGTGTGTGAATCTGTTGCTGAACATAAGACCTGTATCAGTCTGAGCCCTCCACAGCACTGAAACCGCACTAGTTAAGGTACTAAATGACCTGAGATTAAATAAGGACACAGGCAAAATATCTGTCCTTTTTCTGCTAGATTTAAGTGCCACTTTTGAACATGAAATGCTTGTTGATCGACTCTAGAACTGGGTAGGCCTTTATTTTTTTTAATTACCAGCTAAGACAAGCCAGCATTATAGGCAGAAACCGTGGGATTTAATTCGACTGTTTCATTTGCTGAATAAGTAAAGCAGCAGAAAACTGTTCAGACACTTCCGAGTAATATTTTACTTTGTGTAGGCCTGTACAAGTGCCATACATTGACGGAGCTCACCTGATGAGGGCACACTGTGGGACATGCTCCCTCATAACCATGGCCTCCTGTTCACCACGCCTGTGTTTTACTCACACCGATACAAGGGCTTTTCCACCAAGTGTACTCACCACTACCATGCTCCAAACATCTCCATGTCTTTGCTCAGGCTCTCCTTTAATGCGCACACGACGATTCGCTAGATGTACGTCTTCATTTCTTACTATTTCACCCCACACGTCACAAGAAATGCAGCATGTATTCTTTGGAGCGGCAGTAGCGGGGTGCCTTTTTGTGGCTGCTGTGTAAAACAGCCTGGGGCTAAATGGGCTTTCCTGGCACGGAAAGAAACGAGAAAGCCATCTCTTACCATACGTTTGATGCCTTGTAAATAGTTTTAGCATACATAATTAGACTGAAGTTTGTCATGAGAAAACACAAGTGCCATCTACTCACGGAAGCACTGTCGAGGAGTGCTGGGAGAGTTGAGTCTACACCGTCCTCATGTGTCTATTAAGACCAGCCCCTCGCGAGGAGGGAGGTTCAACCTCACAGAGCAGTTCGTTCAGTGTCGCGTGTCTCATAGATAAATTCGAGGATGGCAGAAGTGGCTCCAGCTCCGACAGCAGCGGCGCCGGCTAAAGCGCCAGCTAAAGCGCCCAAGAAGAAAGCTGCCGCTAGACCCAAGAAAGCGGGACCCAGCGTCGGTGAGCTTATCGTTAAAGCCGTTTCGGCTTCCAAAGAACGGAGTGGCGTGTCTCTCGCCGCTCTGAAGAAAGCTTTGGCTGCTGGCGGTTACGACGTGGAGAAGAACAACTCTCGCGTCAAGCTCGCCATCAAGAGCCTGGTGACGAAAGGGACTTTGGTGCAGACCAAAGGAAACGGTGCGTCTGGCTCATTTAAGATCAACAAGCAAGCGGAAACTAAGAAGAAACCCGCCAAGAAAAAAAGGCTAAAAAGCCCAAGAAGGTAGCGGCAAAGAAGCCCACCGCCTCCGCTGCAAAGAAGTCGCCCAAGAAGGCGAAGAAGCCCGCCGCCGCCGCCAAAGCTACCAAGAGTCCTAAGAAAGCGAAGAAGCCGGCCGCTCCGAAGAAAGCAGCCAAGATTCCCAAGAAGGCAAAGGCTGCGAAGCCCAAGACCGCCAAGCCGAAGGCAGCAAAGGCGAAAAAAGCGGCCCCCAAGAAGAAGTAAACGTGCATGTTTTCATGCCTTGGTCTCCCCAAAAGGCTCTTTTAAGAGCCACCCACCTCTTTCCTAAAGACCGATTTTCTTTGCACTCCAAATACTTTGGAATGTACATGGCAAAGTGTTGTTGGTGGATTTTAATGTGCAATTTAATTGTACACTTTTTACGTAGTCAATACAAAAGCATTTCAAAAGCCATAATCAACAGTACAACATTAATATGACATTAAACAAATTATGCACATTGCTACTTCATTATGCATAATTTTGTATATCTATAATATATATTTTTTTCTTACATATCCATAGTTCTCCGTCTCCTGTCCATGTCATACATGTACATATTGAATAGCTGAGTACATTTCGAAACAGTTCAGAACTGAATTGCATATATAAAGAAGTGAAAATTACATCTCATTCTAGCTTAGTACATTTCGACAAACGTTTATTGTAAATTGAAGTGCATAAATGAAAAACAATTGGAGATGATGACGTGCCAGACTGAGTGAAGTCGACTGCTTCAGATTGGTTATTCGTCATGCCTTTTTTAGCCAATAGGAGAGCAGCTGATTTTGCAATATAAGCAGCGCTCTTAGAAGAGGCGATTTTATTTCAGCTTTGTTTATACAATGCTGTGTATCTCATTATGAGTGGTAGAGGCAAGATCGGTGTTTGAAAAGCAGGTTACAAGAGAGCTGAAATAACTGGAATAGACTTTTGAGCCTCGCGGCTCTTTTGTCGTTTGTATTAATTTTTTTGTGGAAAAAAACGTACTATTACCCTGATTAAGTGACTCTTACTGAAAGACCGAAGCCTCCTCGAGGGGCTCCCCCGCCTTTGCTGGGGCGACATTGGGTTAAGTTGTGCTTTCTTGAGTAGAACTGATGTTGGAACACAACTTCTACAAAGCCAATGGATTGGGGTTGAGGATATCTACTCCTTCATCGCTCTTCCTAACAGGAAATAATTTGAATTATGTTTTTTCCAAGAGAAAGCTATGCATCGTTTTATTCAAATCTTCAATGTAAATACTGTCAGTGACTTCTGGAGAGACTGGAAGCTCGAGTCCTCTATTCCACAAGAGGTAAAGCACGTAGTTGTGAAGTTTTGGACGGGAAGGGTTGCGGATATGGACATTGAAACATATCTATTAAGATATTGTGAAAAGGTAGAGTTAATTCCCGCTTGAGAACGCGCCACATAGAAGGCGTCCTTTCAAAGTACGGAAGTTTTTTCTCGTCTCGCGCATGCGCACGATTTGTGCCATACTCCTAGCTGATTAGACGAAGGGTGCGGCTGTCATACCCCTAATCAGTTTGTTTTTTTCCGTCGTGGCGCAAGATGGAGGGGCAGAAAAAAAAAGCTCTCCGGGGCACAAAACAGAAAAACGGAAGAGGGAGAGAAAAAAAGATGTTGTAGGGATGAAGAAAAGCTTCTCAAATTGGTTGAAAGACAGCAGGTAGGTCAGTTTATTATGTCAGTTTGTTAAGAGGAGGCTTGTAAACATTCAGGTTAGCTTTAGCTAAAAGGACATGTGCTGTATTACAAAATATAATGGATCATAATGAGTATATAACTAATAATAACTAATAAATTATAGAACAGGGGTTGCCAATGCTGTTTTTTATATTACATAACTGATATTCTGCATCTAGAAATAATTTTACAGAGACACAAAGAAACAATCAAATATCCACACTTCTAGTGACGGCTATATTTAAAATGTTTTGGAGTTCGCCGACTCCTAAGCAAGTGTTTTGAAGGGAAGAGATCATCATGAGATGCTGATTCTGCTCAGTTTTATTAAAAAAAGATATCTGGAGACAACTCTCACCCCAAGGGACACAGCAGTTGTCTACTTTCACATAGTCACAAACAGTAATATATTCTCCACAACCCCACCCAGTTACCCTGTTACTGGGCAGATAATATTAGGGTGTCCCTGAGGCAATTGGGCCTCTGCCCTTCTGTAAAGTGCTGATGATAATTTTTCACTGTGTCCTTTTTTGGGAAAAATAGTGCAGGGAAACATAGCAATCCAATCACCACAGAGGAGAATGTGGAACAGAGAGGTGCAGATGAGGGAGAGGAGCAGAGAAGTCCAGATGATGATGAGGTGGAACAGAGAGGTGCAGATGAGGGAGAGGAGCAGAGAAGTCCAGATGATGATGAGGTGGAACAGAGAGGTGCAGATGAGGGAGAGGAGCAGAGAGCTGCAGAGGAGAGGGCTGGGGCAAGGCCTTACTCAGAAGATCCATCTGAATGGCCTTCACCACATGAAATGTGCAACTCGTTTAGGCAGTACATGGTTGAGAATGGCCCACAGAAATGTTCTGATGGACCATATCCAAGATTAGATAAGAGTAAAAGGCGTTTTTCCAAAGCATACTGTTTTCGTTTATTGTCTAATGGAGAGAAAGTGCAACGGGATTGGTTACTGTATTCCAAAAGTACTAACAGAGTCTATTGTTTTGCATGTAAGCTTTTTGGTGAAGCCAAAGTTGCTGATACGTGCCTTGTGGTGGGGTATAATAACTGGCGGTGTCTTTCAAAAATACTGAAGCACCATGAAACCAGTGGTTCTCACATAAATGCTTATCTGATGTGGAAAGAACTGGCATCTCGCTTACACCTAGGTAAAACTATTGATAGCGAATTGCAGAGAGCCATAGCTGCTGAAAAGGCACACTGGAGAAGTGTGCTGACTCGAATTATTGACTGCATACTCTTCCTTGCAGAGAGAAACTTGCCACTGAGGGGAAAAAATGCACAGTTAGGAAATCCTAAAAATGGAAATTTTCTGGGAATCCTTGAGCTCATTGCACGGTATGATGTCACACTGGCAGAGCATCTTAGAAAAGCTGCCTCCAAAAAAGCCACTGGATATCTCTCATGGTGCACTCAAAATGAATTTTTAGATTCAATATCAGAATGTGTTTTGGGTAAAATTTCTGCCCAGATCAAAGCCTCCAAGTATTTTGCAGTGGAACTGGATTGCACACCCGATGTTTCAAAGCAAGAGCAGGCCTCAGTTATCATTCGATATATTCATACAGATGAGAAGAAGAAGGTTACTATTGCGGAGTTTTTGTGGGGTTCACTGCTGTGAAGGACACAACTGGGAAAGGCCTCACAGACACACTGACAGGTGTGCTGGATAGACTGGGGTTGGAGATGGCTAATTGTAGGGGGCAAAGTTATGACAATGGCTCTAATATGAGGGGAATAAAGAAGGGTGTCCAAGCTTTAATACAACAGAGATGTCCAGAGGCTCTGTTTATTCCCTGCTGTAGCCACAGCCTGAACCTTTGTTATGTGATGCAGCCTCATCCAACAGAGAGTGTCTAACCTTCTTTGGCACTCTTCAAAGATTGTACACTATCTTTTCATCTTCTGTGAAGAGGTGGGATATTCTGACTGAGTTTATTGACATCACACTGAAGCCTCTGAGTGACACCCGTTGGGAAGCAAAGCTAGACTCTGTCAAAGCTGTACGTTTCCAGGTGGGGGGTATTCTAGATGCTCTACAAAAAGCTTGAAGAAGTGGCAGGAGATGGCAAAATTGTCTCAGATGCAAAGTCACTATCTCATGAGCTTGTTAGTATGGAATTCCTTGTGTGCCTCATAGTTTGGCATGACTTATTATTAGAGATAAACTTTGCAAGCAAGGCACTACAAGCAGCAGATGTGTCAATGGACACAGCCATTAGGTTAAGTGAGTCTCTGAAAGAATTTTTGCTCAAGTATAGAGAAGAGGGCTTTCAGAAGTCACTTGACATTGCATGCAGGATAGCCAGTGAAATGGATGCTTCTCCAGAATTCAAACAGAGATGTTTTAGGAAGCAAAAGAGGTTCCCAGATGACAATTCATGCACTGGTCATCATGAAAAGGAACCCAAAAGGTACTTTAAGTGCATGGTTTTCAATAACATAGTTGACACAATCCTGCAAGAGCTGTCTGAGAGGCTTTCCAATCTTCAGCTTGTGTCTGAGAAAGTTTAATTCATCACTAAAATGGAGCACATGACAAAGGCTGAGCTGGAGGAATCAGTGACCACATATGCCCTGACTACCTGTGATGTTTCAAGAGATATCAATCAAGAAATATACCCAGCAAGCCGTCTACTGAAGGGTTACAATGCTCTAGAGAAGCTACATTTCCTCATAAAGGAGAATCTTGATTTGGTGTTTCCAAATTTGACAGTAGCCCTTAGAGTATTCCTGACCATGCCTCTGACCGTTGCATCTGCCGAGATCCTTTAGCAAGCTGAAGCTTATCAAAACATACCTTCGTTCGAGTATGAGCAATGATCGCTTGTCCCAGTTAGCAGTGATCTCAATTGAAAACAGTGTGGCGCGGTCTATTTCATTTGATAGTATTCTTGACAAATGGGCAAGTGCAAAAGCACGAAATGTAACAATTTAGTTAAAACTCTTACATAGAGTCCTGGCTATTGTTCAGATTTGCTGTTAAATATTTTTACTTTAGACTGTTTTTTGTTTGTTATGTTTGAGATGATCACCTGCTGTAATATGTAACACAATAACACAATAAAAGTGTAGAATATATGTCTTGTATTTTATAAGTGCATGAATAAGTGAGATCTGACACATAGACGGGGGGGGGCGCCGATTGTATGTTTGCATACACCTCAGAAAGTATGTAGTAGCACCCCTGGTGCTGGAGATGTGGAAACACTGGCCATAAGGGTAAAGAGTGTACAGACACGCTTAAGTGCAACCTATGTGGGGAAACTGGACACTCGTTCTTTTCATGCCCCGACTCCTACAGTGGGCGGATGAGAGCGGTAGTTCCTACATTCCGGCAAAGTGACACGAATGAACCCAAGGCAAGTTGGGCGGATGATGTGTCAGCCAATCAGAATCCCTCAAAACAAACAAAACTTCCTGTTGTCGCACTGTAACAATTCAGTTTGTAAAACAAAACAAGCAAAAATCGCCTGAATCAGTATAAGCAGTACATGTCTGGTAGCGTTCATTTTCATCAAAACAAAAAGTTAATACCAGTCGCATCGTCGCCGTTTTACAAGTACACACGCATACACTAAAACAGAGTTTTTCAAAATCTCCACTTTGCCCGGAGTCGTTTATAATCGTTTTGGTGATGCAAAACTACGTTTTCATGTGGACAAAAGCCCCAAACGCATAAAAAATGTATTCGTTTTTACAAGATACCCGTCTACGTGTGGACTAGGCCTGAATATGACCAATAAGGTCATATCGAAGGACAGCGACGGAACTAATATAAAGACACGCGAGACAAAGATCTTGAGGATCGCGAGACAACGGACAAAGTCACCCGGACATCGAACAATGCACACGTAAAAGTAAGAGACGCAAAAATTCTCCTACCCTTAGCAAAAAAGAAGTTTATTCAAGTGTACTATGAGTATACTTATTTTTTTACTAAAACTGAGGAAGTATACTTGAAGGTTACTTTTATAAACTATTTTTAAATACTTAAGAATAGTATAGTGAAGTATACTTGGCGTATACTGAAAAGTATAAACAGAAGTCTAAGACTAAGTACATTAATACCCTTAGCAAAAATAAGTTTATTCAAGTGTACTATGAGTATACTTATTTTTACTAAAACTGAGGAAGTATACTTGAAGGTGACTTTTTATAAACTAAATTTTAGATACTTAAGAATAGTATAGTGAAGTATACTTGGCTTATACACAGAAGTATAAACAGAAGTCTAAGACTGAGTACATTAATATCAAGACTTACACTTGTATAATACTTACTATATCTTGCTCCAAGTGCATAATAAGGTCAAGTCAATGACTCATGCTTAACATTTAATGCAAATGTGCACTTTTTTCCTTTCATTTTCTCCAGTAAGGAAGGAATTCATATCATATGTATTTGTTTTTGAAATGTGTGAAATGTTTGAAAATATATCGAACTTGTTTTCAACATTCTGTCTTGTGATTTTGTAAATGCATCACACTCTTAATGTACTTAGTCTTAGACTTCTGTTTATACTTTTCAGTATAAGCCAAGTATACTTCACTATACTATTCTTAAGTATTTAAAAATAGTTTATAAAAAAGTAATCTTCAAGTACACTTCCTCAGTTTTAGTAAAAAATAAGTATACTCATAGTACACTTGAATAAACTTCTTTTGCTAAGGGATACAGTAAACTTTAAGAATACTGAGACGGCGCCGGACATACAGATTGACAAGCCCCGCCCACTCGTCAGCAGAGGTTGCTGGGAGATAGGCGAGAGAGACTGGAAATTATAAATAATCCGTTTAATGTGTGAGTTTGCATGTAGTTATTTTGCTGTTTTTAGTTATAAGTGTGTGGAGGATGCATATGTGTTTGTTCTGTGAGGAAAAGCCGGGAGCACCCTCACTGTGATGTGGGTGCGGCTGGGTGAGGTAGTTGCCATTAAGGGCAATGAAGTATTACGAAAAACCTACGTGGATCTATCAAAGTTCATTTTCTAGCTGAGATGAACTTCTCGTGTGAGACTCCTTTCTTCACTGCCACAACAAAATTTTAAGGAGTGTATTTCAAATACAAAAATTTTAAGCTATAAGTAATATGCCAAGCAAACTTAAAGTGAACTAGTGAAATAACCAATGTTTAACAGTATACTTAAAATAAACAATAAAAATAGACTCGAAGTATAAAACAAGTACAATGGCAGTATATTGATAAGTGTACTTGTAGTATACTTTAAGCATACTAGAGGGATATACCAAGTACATTGATAGCATATAGATGAGTATACTAGTTTTATACTATAAAGTGTACTTTTAAAAACTTAAAATGAACTTTAAAGTATACTTTTATAAACTAGAAATGTTCCAATTTAGTCCGAAGAAGTATTAAATTGGTATACTTTCTAGTACACTTAAAGTATATGGTCTGTAGTATACTTGCTATACTTATACTTATACTTAAGTATACTTAATAAAATGAACTTTACGTATACTACTTTTTGCTAAGGGTATTGATGGTGTACAGGTAGATAAAAGATTGAAAGATTCAGGGACATGAGTGTGACAGTGTATTGCTTTTCTTTCTTCAAAGAAGGATGATTTTACACATTGTAACAACTAATGTAAAAGTCGGAAAAGAATAAAACAACTAGGATTGCTAAACTATTAGGGAAAAAGTGCGACATTATATGCGCACAAGAATTGCTACTAACAACAAACGATGATGTTACCACTCTGGTAATTGGCGACATTCCCCGAAAAAACAAGGTACAAAAAGGTACAACCTACTTTTGGAGATTTTCTCAACGTAGACAGGTAATTTGGAGTTTATTCTGGTTTTAACGATACTTACTTATGTTAAATGTGTTTTATAAAGTCATCTACATGTTACTGATCGCTTTATGGTTTCATAAGTGTGCATTTTAGTTTTTAATCGTAAAATATATAGTTTTTCTGGTCGTAGACGAGAGGTCATTTGGTTTATTCAGGGTTTAACGATACTTACTTATGTTAAATATGTTTCAGAAAGCCAGCTACATGTTACTGATCGCTTTATGGATTCATAAGTGTGCATTTTAGTTTTTAATCGTAAAATATATAACTTATTCATCATCTCAGCATACTTTTATCAGCCTGTAAGCACAGTCACGTGTTATGGCGATTTGGAACTTAGCTAATTTGGTACTACACACATTTAGAGGCTACTTTTTCCTTCGTCATTCGTTGTACCTATAGAAACTTTTCTTTAAGTTTTCCAAACGCTTATGAAGTAAGTCTGAATACAGTACTTTGTATCAAAAATGTTTTTAAAAAATACATGACAGGTGAAAAACCTACAAGCAATAATATAATAAAAGCAGATTTTTGTTCTTGTAAGATGATTTGTGTGTTTTATTCTAATAAAGTATTTTTTCATATTTTATTCATTTATATACCTGTTTTTATATTTTCAGCAATGGAAAAGTGGAAGAACGTAAATGTTTCTCACTGCAGGGTCATATCCTCTGGATTACGACAAACTCTCAGATATGCCTCTAAATTCCAGATTAAGGGTTAGTGTGTATAAATCTCTGTCAATATCTCACTTTTTATACATTTCACACACATGTATTATATGTTATTTCTGAAATCATTTCAACAACCATTTTTAAATGTAACTTCAAACCCTGCACTTAGCACTACCAATACAGCCTAATAACACCCTAAAACAATACTCCCGTCATTAAATCTAGTGGTAGGTAATTTGATAACACCATAAAATAATACTTCTATTTTCAGTCCAGATTTTGGTAGCTTTTGTAATAATCAAAGTTTTAATAAACTACATTTTTAGAATACTAACTACTTTGAAAATGCTAGTACATTAATCTACACTGTAATCTAAACAAGGAAGCATGTACTTCCCCCTCAAAATACAAAACCTCTTTAATAAGTGTTTGAATATTCTACAATAGCACTTATTAGATACATCATGTTGTTGAAATGTATATTAAATTCATACCATTGGAGGTAAACATTGGTTATATGCTTCAAATCTTTACCAGCCCTAATAATCTTATAATAATGTGGTTTCATTAGATGGAGAACTGTTCTTTGGCAGCAACCGAAGAGTTATTAAAAACATGGAAGAAGCCATGTTGTTATTTAAAGAGTTTCATTCCTCTCCCATCGGTGGGCATTCGGGAATAAGGAAAACCCGGGAAGCCATATGCTCAAGATTTTACTGGCATGGAATGACCATTGACATACAAAATTGGGTCTGAGTTTTTGTTACTGGTACTGTTTTGTTTACATTTTAGTTGTTTTTTGCAATTGCTGTTATTAAATAAATGCAAACTAATTTGTCTTAAAGGTTTTGGAATGTGATCAGTGTCAAAGTGGGCAAACCTTTGATTGCTCCACAGCCACTGGAGTGCATTAAGGTAAATGTTTGCAGTAACTTTTTAAAAGTAAAAGTTTATTTTTAATCTTCAGACTGCCAATACATAAATTTCTGCGGTCTGGGAGCTCGTTGGGGTAGACCTGACCGGTCCACTCCCGATAACTGCAGATGGCTTCCAGTACATCCTGACTGCAACCGATTACTTTTCAAAATGGGTCGACGCCTTTCCTTTGGAAGGCATCTTTGTTCCATGATTTATAGACATGGATGTCCGAAACGAATCCTCTCGGATCAGGGACGGGAATTTGTGAATGAAGTAAGTGAATTTAAAAAATCCATTATATCTCCAAATTGGAAAGCTGTATTTAGCCCTTAATTGTTTAGGGCTCATAATGGCTGTAATGAGGCAGCAAATGTAAATGGGGCGGCATGGTAGGTAGCGTGGATGGGGAGGTTTCGGGATCAAGTTTTCCTCCTGGTGACTGTGAGGTGTTTTGTGTGCTGTCCATGAGGCTTTTCTCTGGGTGCAAGATTCCACCAGCTGTGGACTTTTAGTAATGAAGGTAATTATTTTTCACAAATGTCTTCATGCCAGAGAAATTACAATTTAAATGGTTTGTTAATACATTTTATTGTAGTTTGCAGAACAGTTTCTTTTTATGGGAGAGATTGCCAGCGTGATGACGACGCCCTCGACTTCTTTAAATAAAAACCACACACTGTGGTGCCTCCTCAGGCCGGTTCGTAGAGCCGACATGGTGGAGGCACCACAAGCTTAAAAAGCTAAACCAAACACCACCTGAGCTAAATTTAAATGAATAGCAATTTAAAAAAATGATCTTAAAACTAATTTAAAAGACCAAACAATTTAAGAGCAATTTAAGAACAAAATTAGATTAGCCCTAAAAAAAGCTTCTCTAAAAAAGTCGTAAAATTCCACTCACCTTTTGATTTGGTCTCCTTTAACAAAATAGCAGCCTCAGCGAAAAAAAAAAAACACCTCTAGAAGCTTCAGCAAAAAAAAAAAAAAGCCTTCCGCCCCAAGAGTCAATCCCAGTCTTTGACTTGATCTTAGCCAAAAGGCAGAGAAGCGATGACCTGAAATGGGCGCTGGCCTGGGCACCGGCCCCGCCGGCACGGGGGCCCTCCTCCGCAGCGCCCCGGGCGCCCTTTCCCCCGCTTCCAGCCGCACTGGCGCCCATCCGGACCCAAGCCATGCCCACCCACTACGCCATGACTGTCGTTGTACGAATTGTTGCGACCCTGCCTGCAGGCAAAGCTTTCCATGATATCACTTTGACTCTTCGACATTCCCCTCCACGGAAATCTTTAGTAAAAGGCGAAAGATTTGTGCGTGAATGAAGAGAAACCCTTGTGCGGCCGGCTGTCCCACCACATCAGCCTGAAGCCTAGCTCGTTTGTTCGCGGTAACAAAGGAGGAGCCTGCAAGGCTGTGGCTCGTGGGGCAACATCTGGCAGGCAGGCTATATGACAGAGAGAGAGAGAGAGAGAGAGAAAAATCAGGAACAATTGCAAAAAAAAAAGAACAAAAATGGAGGGAAAACCGCAAACCGGCCAAAGGGGAGTGGCCACCGCTCGCACGGCACTCGTGACCCGGAGGAGGTTCGCTCTCCTTCCATTGTTACTTATTCTGGGCTTAAGGAGTGAGCGGTTGCTTGCATGCTTTTATTTATTTATTTATTCATTTCAGCTGCTCAGCCTGCCTCCCTTTAGTGAAAGAAACAGACCAGACAGACAGACAGACATAAATAATTCATTCATTCATTCAGCGCTTGCTCCAATTCGCTGTTCACTACTTTTTTTTTTCCACAGGTTTAGGAAGGTGCACCGTTCCTGGAGGTACTGCAATACCAGGTCGATGCGTGGGGCGAACGGGGCAAGCCCCTGTTTCGCCTCCCTGCTCTAAAAATCCATTTAATATGGAGTCCTCGTATAGAGGATGTATCAGATATTAAACTGATAAGAACAGATTTTTTTTCTTCCAATTATTTATTACGACAATAAAAAACTACATTAAAACACATCAAAAAACACTCAAATCTTAAAAGTCCGTAATAAATTCCCCATCTCAATAAAAGTCCATTCAATGTCCATCATATAAAAGAGATGGGGATGAGACCTCAGTCTCTAAAACCCTTTAAAATGTCCATAAAAAGGGCTTTAAAACATACAATATGCATAAAACATCGCTCTCGGCACATACATATACAAGCTGTGCCTGGGCCCCAACCGAATAAAACAATAAAAGGTTAAAACCTCTTCCTCATCAAGGCTAAAACAACAACTAAAACCCAAAAGTGGTGGTCTATCCAGACCATCAGGGGGAGCAGAGTCAACCAACAACAATCACACCATACCCTCCGTGGGGCCTACAGCTCAAAGAGGCCTCTCTTTCGCCGCGTGGTAGCCCCAACGGATGACATCATGCTCCCTCCTGAAACGCAAATCAGCACAAACCTTCATCCATAACCCTCTGGTATCCAGGTTTGTCCCCTTTTGGATGAGGGTGGTCCGAGCGTTCCAAAGTTCACGCTTTGTTACGCTGACCACCAACCACATCCGGGACAAGAAGGGAGTCCTGGATCCCTGGGACCATCCCCGCATGACTTTCTCAGCAGTCAGCACAAACTGCGGGTCGAGCGTGCTAATCAGGCCGGCCACTCTCTCCCAGGCCTCCCTCGCATACCCACAATCCCAAAAAAGCAGGAGTGATTCATCATCCGCACAGTTGGGGCGAGGGCAACGAGGGTGCCTGGTGAGCCCGTGCCTGTACAACACCTCCCTGACTGGCAGCTTGCCATGTACGCAGCGCCAGTTCAGGTCCTGTAGCCGGTTATCCAAACCATTGGGTTGTACCCTGGACCAAGTGTCCTCCTCCAGACCCACAACAGCGCCAGTTCCTCTCCCGTCCAGCACGGCCTTATACAAGGCCCGATGCTTGGAGAAGATCTCAGACCACAGGCCAGCCGGCAGCTTCTTGCTCCATCCAACAATATGCTTATAATAATCCGGCATGGTCTCGGCCTTGGGGCCGGAGTTGGACCATGAATTCACCAACTGACGCATTGGCCAGGACAACCATAACCTCAAAAAGTGCTGATGCGGGTGAGAGAGGACACCCCTGCCTTACTCCACTCACCTGCGGTACCAAATCGCTGAGGTGGCCGTTGATGGACACGCGACTACCCACCCCAGCATATAGTGTCTGCAGCCATCTCAGAAAGTTGGGCCCAAACCCTAGCTTCGTCAACACCCTCTCCAGGAAACAGTGGTCCACTCGGTCAAACGCCTTCTCTTGATCTAAGCTCACCAGTGCCAGAGGGATATTTCTATCCTATACCCAGGAGATGGGTCCCGGATCAGGTGGAGATTCCAGGTTGCCGATCTCCCCGGGACCCCACAGGTCTGGTCACTGTGAACCAAGAGTGACATGGTCTTCTTCAGACACTCTGTTAGGGCCTTGGCGAAGATCTTTAAATCAATGCACAGCATGGTCAGGGGTCTCCAGTTGGCGAGATCCCTCGGATCGCCCTTCTTGTACAATAATGACAGAGCCCCCGCCCTCATGCTCTCAGGTAGAAGGCCCTGCCGGTGCACTTCCTCAGCTACCTCCACCAGCTCCGGGCCAAGGACATCCCAGAAGGTGGAATAAAATTCCACCGGCAATCCATCCAGACCCAGAACTTTACGCCGGTTCATCTTGCCAAGTACCTCGGTTAGTTCAGCCAGGCTAAAGGGGGTCTCTAAGCTGTGCTCGGAAGGCGCATTTTTAAGTGACCCAGAAACTGCTCCCCAATGATCAGGTCTGTGCTCTTCTTGCTAAAAACTTTAGAATAAAAATTAAAAGCAACCTTGGTCATCCGGGCCGGGTCCGAACAGACCTGGCCTTCTGAGTCTTTGAGAGATATAAAACATCTCTCCTCCTTGACCCTCCTAAAAAAGGAAGCAGAACAGACCTCATTTTCGTCTGCAAACCTAATCCTGGCATTAAAGAGAAGGGCCGCTGCTGACCTCTCGTGCAAGGTCCTAAGCTCAGCTTTAAGGGCCCGCAGTCTTACGAGGTCAAGTGTTCCTCTGACATTATAAACAGTGTATTCTTTCTTAAGTTGCATCTCCAGATCTAGGATGCGCGCACGCTTACCAGCATTCCGCCGCCCACAGTATTGGATCGCTAGAGCACGTGTCCTCTCTTTAATGTGCTCCCACCATGTGGCTGGAGAAGCGAAATCTCCTTTGTCGCCTCGCCAGACAACAAAGTGATCTCTAAAGAGAGCCTGAAACTCGCTCTCCTACAATATCTCCACATTCAGCTTCCAATAGCCCCTCCCCCTCAGGGGAGTGTCTATGGAAGCTGTGGCCTCCACCGCCTTGTGGTCGGGAGTACCATCGTGGAGACAAGCAGACGCTCTTGAATACAACAGAGGAAGACGCTAGAATATAATCTAGACGGCTACTTGCCTCTCTACTATTGTGCCAGGTATGGCCCGGCCTCCCAGGGTTGCATAACTTAAAACTGTCAGTGAGACCAGAATCGCTAATCAGCTTCTTAAAGTGCTTCAGGCTGACGTCAACATGCACCTCTAAACTCACGTTAAAATCACCCGCTACAAACAGTATCCTATTAGTTATACAGTGAGGGACCAGTGCCTCAAAAAAAAAAACAATACGGGACAACGGCTCTACTGGAGCGTAGGCGCACAGAATTCTCAAGTGCTGACCCCTCCAGGTGGCATTGACCCCCAAGGCCCTCCCCTGCACCACCGTAAAGGGCCTTACCTTGTCAAAGGCGTGGTCTCCCAATAGGATCCCCACGCCCGAGGAGTGGACGCCACCCACGCTCCAGTAGGCTTTACCTTTATGCCATTGATTAGAGAAGAGAGCCTCGTCCCGCTGGTCCCGTAGGTGAACCTCTTGGAGGCAATACACTGCCGAGGGCATGGAGGCCAACTCCTGAAACACAGCTGCCCGTTTGGTCGCGTTCTGGATTCCCCTGACATTTGTCGTTAAAATGGTAAAATCAGCCATTGTGAGGAAAGAGACTAAAACCCAAAATAAAACACCTTAAAAACCATTCTACCCCCCTCCCCGAGGTAAGCCTCTGTGTTAGGGGACTGGATCATCCCCCCCATAGTCCTCCTGCAAGGGGGGAGTAACCTCCGTCCCCACCATCAGGCTTACCTCCTCACTCTTTTGCCTCTGTACCTCTTTGGAGGGGGGAGGGGCTTTCCCGGGCGCCGCCCCGGGGGAACCTGCCTTCTTCTTCCCGGTCCCGGCCGCCCCTTGTGTCCTTTTCAGCTTGTTGGCGCCGGGACCACCTGTAGACCACGAAGGGGGCTCTGGCGAGTTTGGCCGAGGAGGCTGGGTAGGGACTGGGGACCCGGCCTCCACCATTGTGGCCATGGGACTCCTCCTGTGTCGGTTGGCTCTCCCTGCCCCTACCCCCGCCTGCTGCGGTAGTTTGCATCCTCATGGGGCAGGAACGGGCGACGTGTCCCTCGCCCCGACACGTCAGGCACCGGCGGGGCCCAGTACAGTCCTTGGCCAGGTGCCCCAGTCCCAAACAGTTCCTGCATCTGATGTTCTCGCACTCCTCGGCCTTGTGTTCGTGCGATTGGCATCCCCTACAGAAGGCGGGTGGCCCCCTATAAAACAAATATCCGTTATTGCTACTTATGTTAAATTAGGCTAGGGGGTGCACCATTCCCCCCGCCTCATCTCTTTTAAAATTAACAATAAACAATCAGCGCCCGTTCCAGTACCCTTGCATAGGTCGCCTGTTTTAAAGGTCACATCGCAAAACCTAGCCGCACCATTGCGCTGAGCGCAGATCAGGTCATCTGCCTTCAACCCCAGCGCTTCGAGGAGCACTTCCCGGATGAAGAGGACCCGTTCAGGAAAACAGGTCCCCCCACCCGGTTTCCCCCAGCGACACCGGACCATATTGCGCAGGCCTACGCCTACACTCCGGCTGGGGCTTCTGGCCGCCCCTCTCCTGCCCGCGCCGTGCCCCGGGAGGCCACCGAGGAGTACGTAACGCCCGCAGCTGCCTGCTCCGCCATCGTCCCGGAAGGGCTGGATCCGGGCAGTCTTCCCTCCAGCTGAGCCGTCCGCAGTACTCTGGTCCGCCTGAAGAGGTCTGAAGACGAGCTCTAAAATAACTATTAAAAGAAAAATCGTAAAAAATAAAAAATAAAAAACAAAATGCTAAAAATGCTAAAAAGTAGCCACCAGGCTACTGCACCTAAGATCACCCTTAGGATGATCCCGTGCTGGGGTGGGGTGTGGTCTGGATCGCCGTCCCATCTCGCCCCCAGACACAGGCCTGCCCCCTGGCCGCTCAGCGGAGATCCTCTGAAACCACGGCACGCTGCTCCTCCATTCGACTGGGGTGCATCAACGAGCAGCGAGGACCGTGGCGGCCCTTGATCTTCCCTAACCTTTGGTCCCGGTGCCCTCCTCCGAAGGGCCTCCACCAGCTTCTTTCTGCCCCGGAGTGGCAGCTCCAGCCACTTCCCCACCAGCAGGTTCTTTGCGGCCCAGATGGCGTCTTTTATGCTGTTCAGGGTGGGCCAGAGCATCTTAAACACGGCTGGTGATACGTGTCGGCCCCAGCCCACCCCATTCACCGCTTTCCGGTAATCCAGCGTGGGGGTCGCACCTGCTGGCAGGCTCGGGCACCACAGGGCGGCGGTTACTGACCATAGATCTTGGGCCGCACTGCACTCCCAGAGCATGTGCCTCATGGTCTCGGGCGCGCCACACCCGAGCCGCGGGCAGATGGGGTTCCTGGCCATGCATCACGGCCCTCGCCGGGAGGATCTCATGAGCAGCCATCCACGACAGATCCTTGTGTCTGTTCGTCAAGGCGGGATGGATGGCATTGTCCCAGACCACTCTGGACTCCGCCTCTCCGAGGCCCTGCACCCTCACCACCGGCTCCTGGCCCTGCACACAAGTCCGAATTGCTCTGTGGTTTAAAAATACTGGAAGAGTCACTTTGTCTAATTTAAAATGTTTTATAAAACGTGGAATGCCAGCATATAACTTTGGCAGATTAAAACACACCGGTACTCGTAAATCTGTTTTTACAAATTTCAATCGTCTTAAGAGAGACCCCATATGGTATCTAACCCATGCTCCAGTCTTGTCGTTTTCTCCCCTCAACCCATATTTAAAATGGGTGGCTAAGAAGATGCTGCCTAAAAAAAGATAAAAGTCAGGAACTCCTTTTCCTCCATTCGCTGGCTTCCTCTTCACCACATCCCTCCTCAGTCGCTCCCATTTGGATCCCCATAGGAAATAAAACACGGCTCGTTCCACGCCTAAAATCACAACTCTTGGTGGCATAAAAACATTCACAATTAGTAAAAACAATGGTAAAATTACTGCCTTTATGACTAAAATCTTCCCCTCCCAAGTCAGCTGTCTTAAGGCCCAGTACCCCAATCTCTGCTTTACTTTGGTTAAAATCCCCGCCCAGTTCCCTGTGCCTCCTCCCTCTTTATCAAAAGACACCCCCAGAATTTAGATGTTTGTCTGTCTCACCTCCAATTCCATCCCTTCTAATCTTTCCCCTCCCCAGGGGCCGAACAACTGAGCCGTCGATTTTTCACGGTTCAACTTTGCACCGGCTGCCCTCCCGAACCATTCAGTCAGCATGAACACCCTCCTTATTGCTTCCACCTCTGTACATAACACGTTCACATCATCCATATATAAGATACATCGCGATTATTGCCCTCCGCTCCCAGGAATCTGTATACATCACATCATTTAAAACCTTTGACATACGTGTCGCTAATAATTTACTAAACAGTTGAATATCCACATTTAAAAGCGTTATAGGTCTCCAGTTCTTCAGATCCGTTTTATCTCCTTTTTTAAATAACAAGGTGACCACCCCTTCACTAAAAGCTCTTGGTATATTATCTAAAATATCTAGCTCTCTAAAAAGTACTAAAATATCTTGTTCTAAAATATTCCAAAAGGTCCTATAAAACTCTATTGGAAGTCCGTCTGCGCCCGGCGTCTTCCCCGTTGTAAAACTCTTCAAACTCTGGCCAATCTCCAGTGCCGTTATATCGTGCTCTAGAGCCTCCCCACTACCAACCCTCTGTTGTACCCGATTTAAAACCTCATATAAAACTGTCTCACCCACTTGATCCGCTGCATATAAATCCGCATAGTACTTCTCTATTTCCTTCATTACTTCCCCAGTCCCTGTCACCTTTCCTCCCTTCCTAGTTTGTAATTCCATCACCGCTGTTTTACCTTCCATAATCTTTTAAAAAAAATAATGCGTACATTTCTCCCCCTGCTCTAACTCCTCCTCCCTCGCTCTCCGCATGATCCCTCTACTTTGTTCCGTGGCTAAGGTATTCATTTGTTGCTTTACCTCCTCGATTTCTTCCTTAAAATCATATCCATTGTTTCTCCATTTAAAATATTGCTGTAAGTGTTTTTGGAGTCCCATCATTCGCTGTCGTCCCTTCTGTTTCCTCCTTTTTCCTATTTCTTTAAAAAACACTGCCGTTTTTCTTTTAACCATATTCCACCACTCTATTTGTGAGTCGAAAAAAATCTTCATTGATCCCCACTGCTCGTACTTTCCTCTATACTCCGCCCTCGTTGCCGGATCCTCCAATAAGGCACAGTTAAGCTTCCACAGCCCCGCCCCTATTGTCACGCCATCTCCGAGAGTAATAGCGCTCTGTAGCATAGCGTGGTCTGAAAAAAAGACTGGTTTCAGTTTCACGTCTCCCACTGCACAGCCCCTTGTAAAAACATAGTCAATTCTGGATGCTCGCGTCCCATCCACACTTCTCCATGTATATCCCACCTCCCTAGTATGCTCCTTTTTAAAATGATGAATTAATTTAAAATCTTTAATTAAATCCCGCAAGCATTTAGAAGTTTTATCCAGTTTCATAGCTCCTCCTCTCCTTAATCTATCTGATGTTTCTAAAACATCCCCACCCACTACCAAAGCTGTATTACCTAGCATATGCATTCGCAAAGATTCCAATTGTTCCATCCTTTCCTGTTTATCCGCATAACCATACACATTTAAAACCTTAAAATCCATCCCTAAAAAACTCATAGTCGCTAATAAGATCCGCCCCTCCCTTACTATCACAGTGTCTTTAAGCTTTATATATGGGTTATTTATTAAAATCGCTACCCCATCTGCCCTATTATCATTCGAACCACTCCATGCAGACTGTCCTACACCCCATTTATCCTCCCATGTTTTATACAAGCGTAAAAAAGGCAAAGAGCATTCCTGTAATAAAATCACATCCGCCGATTCTCCCTTTAAAAACCCTAAAATGTTCTCAGTAGTGGCGCTCTTACACTCCTAACGTTAATAGTGGCTATGGTAATGGACATAAAGAGTAGTAAAAGGGGGCCAACCCATAAAACCAGTGGAAAAGGAAGTTTAAAAGCGCTCATACCTTCAGTACTTTTATTTTTCCTCTAGACCAGTAACCAATCTTTATTCAAATTACATAAAATCCTGTTCTCCATCTATCTCCACCGACGTTGCTTCTTCTTTTATTTCTTTTCCTTTCTTCCTTTGTCTCTCCCGTTTCTGTCCTCTTTGTTCCACCGGTTGTTCTCCTTCCTTTTGGGGCGTGGAGGACCTAACTTGAATATGTAGGAAAGATATTTCGTTAGGTGATGTCTGTGGCCAATCTCTAGATATCTCCAAAGAGGACTCCATGTCCTCCTCCGCCCTCGTCTTCTCCTTGGGGTCCCCCAAGGGGTCTCCGCTGTCCTCTTTGCCACCTGTGCGCAGGGCAAAAATTCCTCCTCTACACTTTCCTCCTGTTCTCCACTATTCCCTTCAACACTCCCCTCTATCTCTGCACTATTCTCCCCATTCTCCCCGACTTGCCTTTGATTTTCACTACCCACCACTACTTCCTCTCTCACTAGTTCCTCAGAAATCCCCTCTTCACTTACCTCTCTTTCCACCACCATATCACTTACCTCCTCTCCATTTCCCACCAAAATGTCTGGCTCCACCCTTCTTCTCCCCTCTCGGTCCCCGACCATGCTGGCTCCACTATCGGCAGCCATATTGGCAGCCATCTTGGCCGCCTTTAACTTGCACTTCCGACAAACGACTACTGTGCATGCCTCGGCAAGGTGCCCCAGTCCCCCACATCTCCTACACGATTTCGGCCTTGATAGAAGACGTAGCCTCTATTGTCTCCTAGCATGACCATTTGGGGTAGGTGTTTCAAACCTAAATACCCCTCAGGGTCTGGCCACTGCTGTATGGGCACCCGCCATGCACATGTCCAAATCCCATCTTCGTCTACCACTTTCATTGGAGTCCCCGTTACAGTGCAGTATCTAGCCAACCATACACATATGTCGTCACCACTCACGGTCTCATTAAACATTTTAATTACCGTCTTCCTCGAATTATCTGTCAGTTTTTCTACTTTAAACATTTCTAATTCTGTCTCCCTTCTCTCCATTGTAGCCCAAAATCTGTTCAGTAAAGCTGCTGTATGAAAGCTCACGTCAAAACCTTTCGTCTGAGGAAGCGCTATCACACAGTTTAACTCCATTGGTGTGAGAACCCCAGCACCTTTTGCAATATTTTCCTTGAGAAGTCTAAACGCGACATTCGCCTCCCTGCTCTAAAAATCCATTTAATATGGAATCCTCGTATAGAGGACGTATCAGATATTAAACTGATAAGAACAGATTTTTGTTCTTTCTCATGTTTTATTTAGTCTTGTCCATCTGTACATTCACAACCGATAAATAATAAATAAATGAAACATAAATGTACAATAAAAACCAATAAAATCTTTGTACAACAGAGTTTGTCCATTTTTTCCCTTTTATTTCCACCTGTCTTCATAATTCATAAGACCACAATTCATAAAGCCATGCTCAAACAGTCTTCAGAAGCCTGTCCATCGACTATCCAACAGTCCTCATATGCATAAACAATCATTTACAAATAAATAACAATGTATACACAAAAAATTAACTACTTATTTAAATAACCATCAAGCAAAAAAATATAAGTAAAATAAATGAAATACTGTGCAGTTGGTAGAACATCATGACCATGCCCATATCCCCAGGCACGGGTCAGGTGTGCAGCACAGCGGTCCCATCCGCCCTCCCTGAAGGCAGATCCTCTCCGGGCGACTGACACAGCGGAGACCCTCTTGAACCGTGGCTCCACTGCTCCCCATGGATCGTTGGGGTGCATCTGTGTGCAGCCAGGGCCGCGGCCGCCCAGGATCTCACCTACCCCGTGGTCCCGGCACCCTCCTCAGTATGGCGTCGCGCGACGTACTCCCGCATGTATCCTTTTACCAGCCTTAAGGTACCCTGCGTAGACGTCCACATGCGCTTCCCCACGAACAAGTTTCTTGAAGCCCAGATGGCGTCTTTTACACTGTTCAGGGCGGGTCAGAGCTTCGCGAAGATAGCTGGTGTCGTATAGCGGCTCCAGCCCACCCCTTGTACCGCTAACCGGTATGTCAGTGTTATGGGCTCCCTTGTCCTTAGGCACGGGCACCACAGGGGGCCGGTTACTGACCACAGATCCTGAGCGGTCTCGCACTCCCAGAGCACGTGCCGCACGGTTTCCGGCGCGCCACACCCTGGCCGTGGGCAAACTGCTATCCTTGCCATACCCCGGGAGTGCATAACGGCCCTGGCCGGGAGAGCCTCATGTGCCGCCATCCAGGTCAGGTCTTTATGTCTGTTAAGGAGGGCAGGATGGGCCGCGCCTCGCCACACCTGCCTGGCCTCTTCCTCTCCCATCCCCTGCACTCGAACCACTGGCTCTTGGTCCTGCAAACAGGATAAAATGGCCCTGTGTTTAAATAAAGTATCCACCCCTTCTTTTTCTATTCCCGCCCGCTTCATAAAACTCGGAATAAAACTGTACACATTCAGCAGTTTAAAATTCACTGGGGTCCGTAAATCCACTGGCAACAATTTCAGTTGTCTCAAATATGACCCCATGTTGAATCTCACAAAGGCTCCCGTTTTGCTGTCCCCTTGTTTCAGAGCATACTTTAGGTGTGTGGCTAAAAAGCAGCTCCCTAAAAAGGAATAAAAATCCGGGACTCCATTTTCTGGGCGGCGTTTGACCACCTCCCTCCTCAGCCGTTCCCACTTTGATCCCCACAGGAAATAAAAGATGGCCCGGTCCACTCCTAAAAGTACAGCTCTTGGAGGCATAAAAATTACAGAAGTTAATAAAAACAATGGTACAATCACAGCTTTTATCAGGATCTTGCCTTCCCACGTCAGTTGCCTCAGCCTCCAAAAACCCAGCCTCCTCCTCACTTTTGTTACAAGCTCCGCCCAATTCCCACTCCCCCCACTTTCTGCATTAAAACACACCCCTAAAATCCTGATGTCTGCATCACTTACTGTCACCTCCGTGTCCCTCAAAATCTCCTCTCCCCATGGCCCATACACTTTTGCCACCGATTTCAACCTATTCACTCTGGCTCCAGATGCTCTCCCATACCATTCTGTTATTTCAAAAACTCTCCGCACTGCACTTGCTTCAGTGCAAATGACGTTTATGTCATCCATATATAAAATACACCGTGCTTCTTGTCCTCCGCTTCCAGGTATGTGGACACCACTGATCCATTCATCCTCCCGCAGCAAGGTCGCCAGCGGCTCTACACATGCCGCGAGACGCGATCAAACGCTTTTTCAAAATCTAAATTTAACACTATGAGCCGAATGTTTCTGTCTCTCGCGTGACAGATGGTGTCTCTAATCAGAATAAGGCCGTCCGTGATCTTCCTGCCTGGGACCGCACACGTTTGATCAGGGTGTATAAAATCCGTTAAAACCTTCGATAAACGATTAGCCAACATTTTACTAAAAAGTTTAAAATCCGAGTTTAAAAGAGTTATTGGCCTCCAGTTTTTCAGCTCGGACTTTTCCCCTTTCTTGAAGAGTGAAACCACCATACCCTCCTTGAAATCCCCAGGCAAATCCCCACACTGATCGAACTCCTTAAACATATCTAAAAGGTCTCCCTTTAAAACGTCCCAAAAAACCCGGTAAAATTCTACTGGTAACCCATCCATTCCCGGAGATTTCCCTGTTTTACATTTACATTTACGTTTACGGCATTTAGCAGATGCCCTTATCCAGAGCGACTTACAAAAAGTGCTTCATTGTTTTACAAAATCTCTAGCTAGTTAGTTTAGGCTAAAATCAGGAAGAAACTTTAAGCAAAGATATTATTAGATACAGTCAGTATGGACGCCTAGATATACTCAAATATATACTGAAAAAACCCTACTTAAAAGATAAAAGCAAGAAAAGTCATTACAGTCACAAATATTTATAAATGCTAGTGTAGTAAAATTTAATTTAAGTGCTCTTGAAACAGATGTGTCTTCAGTCTTCGCTTAAAAACAGCAAGAGCCATTCGGACACTCAGGGGTTTTAAAACCCCTTAGCGCACTACTTAGTTCCATCTCCATAAAATCCCCTTTCAAGGGTTCAATTTGCGTGACACACCCCCACATTTTCTCCAGCACCGCATTCACCATCCCGTCATCAACTTGTTCATTCATATATAATCCCGCATAATAATCTTCTACCACAGCCATGATGTCCCTCTGAGTCGTCGCTAATCCTCCCTCCTCTTTTTGTAATGCTGTTAAAACCCTCCCTTTCTCAATGATCCTTTTAAAAAATATCTAGTACAACGTTCACCCTCTTCAATTTCTCTTTCTCTCGCCCGTTTGATCACCCCTGCGATATTTATTGCCGCTATCTGCGCCATCTCCTCTTTCACTTCGTCTCTCTCATCATAGAAATCGTACCCATTATTTATTAAATCAAAATACCTCTGTAACCGCCGCTGTAATCCCCTCATCTGCCGTCTCTCCCGTGCCTTCTTCTTTCTACCTATTTTTTTAAAAAATACCTGTGTTCTCCGTTTCACCTCCATCCACCATTCGACTGTTGATTCATAAAACACTTTCAACGTCTTCCATTCATTATATGCTTCTTTATATTCCCTTTGAACATCCTCATCGCACAGTAAAGAGCAGTTCAACTTCCACGCCCCCGACCCCATTGAGACTCCGCCCTCCACTGAAAACTCACACCGTAATAGAGCATGGTCGGAGAAAAAAGCAGGAGTGATGCTCGCACCGACAACTGCCATATCTCTTCATAGAGATAATCTATACGTGAGGCTCTTTCCCTATCACTACTCTGCCACGTATATCCAGCCACTCTCGGCTGCATCAATTGGAAACAGTCAATAAGGTTAAAATCCTTGGTTAATTCTTTCAAAAGCCGTGACGTTTTATCTGTCTTAAAATCCGTCCCCCTTTTTTTCCTATCAGTCCCCTCCATGACACAGTGCCGCCCATAACTAAAGGCATATTCCCCAGCATATGCGGACGCAAATTTGTAAGCAGTTCAAATCTTTTGTTTTTTTCGGTGAAACCATACACATTCAGAATTCTAAAGTCCTCTCCTAAAAAATTTAAAGTAGCTAAAAGCGCCCGCCCATCTTGTACAATCACATATTCCTTCATTACCACATTTGGGTTCTTAATTAAAATTGCCACTCCATCTGATTTATTAAAATTAGACCCGCTCCAAACAGACCACCCTATCCCCCATTTATCTTCCCAAACCGTATATGACTCTAAAAAATGTATAGAACACTCTTGTAGTAAAAACACATCTGCTTTCTCATTTTTTAAAAACCCCAAAACAGTTTCTGCTCGCAGCGCCGACTTCACACTCCGCACGTTAATAGTAGCTATGGTTAACGTCATTAAAAGAGAATTAAAAATGAGAAGCCAATGAAGCACCATAAAATAAAAAGAGAGGATAATTAAACAGTTTTTACCTTCCTTTAAAATCGTACCAACTTTTATTCATTCAATAAAAGGAGTACTCCTACGCATTCATTCCAGGTCCACGGACACTGGCTCCTCTTTTATGGTCTTCTGCCGTCCTCTCTTCTTAGTCCGCTGTTCTCCTGGTTCCAGTCCTGCTGTGTTGGGTGTTGAGGCCCTAACCTGGAAATGTAAAAAGGAGATCCCCATAGACGAGCCTGATGACCATTGCCCATGTGGGCTCTGGGGGGGGGCTCATGTCCCTCTTCTGCTCGTGTTTTCTTCTCCTTCGAATCTCCGAAAGGTGACTCGGCCATCCTCTTAACGTTCTGCCCACATGGTAATTCCTCCTCTTCCATACTAGTACCTGTTTGCCCAGAATCTATCACCAGATTCGATCCTGCTTCTCCTGACCCCGCCAAATCATCCTCCACCTCACTCCCCAGGTCCGTCTGTGCATTAAAAAAACCTCTTTCCCCTGCCTCCACTTCACGTACCTCACTTTCATTTCCTCCTTCACTCACTATATTTGGGGGCGGTCCTACAGTTCCCGCCAAAACCTCTGGCTCCTCCCTTCTTCTTTGTGCTGGCTCTCTAACCATGCTGGCTCCATCTTGCTCCGCCATATTGGAAGCCATTTCTTTCCCCACAACACGAGCTTTTAATCTGTTGGCAAAGGACTTAGGGCAATCTCTGTAGAGGTGGTTGTATTCCCCACAAAGGTTGCATTGTCTGCCATTGGCACACTGCTCAAAAGTGTGGCCAATTAGTCTATAACTTCCGACATATAACCTTTGTGCATGCCTCTGCCAGGTGCCCCATTTCTCCACACTTCCTGCACAATATAGGCATGCCTTGATAGTATACATAGCCCCTGTTGTCCCCCAACATAACTGTCTGTGGCAGGTGTCGCAGCCCCAGATAACCGCTGGGGTCTGGCCATTGTTGAATAGGCACCCGCCATGCACAAGTCCAAATCCCGTCCTCATCCAATACTTTAACCGGTTTTCCAGACACCGTGCAATATCTCCCCAACCATGTACAGATATCATCCCCACTCACCGTCTCATTAAACATTCTTATAATCACCGTCTTTTTGGAATTATCAGATCATTTTTCTACCTCAAAGATCTCTAATTCTTTTCTTCCCCCTTCCATTGTAGTCCAAAACACATTTAACAGTGCTGCCGTATGAAAACTCACGTCAAAACCCTTGTTTTGCGGAAGTGAAAATACACAGTTGAGCTCCACTGGTGAAAAACCCAACACTTTCTGCAGCAATTTCCTCGAGAAATCTAATCTAGACATACTCGCATTGTTTCCTTGCGCCGTGTTTTTGAAAATAAAACGCACGCTATGGTGCCTCCTCATGCCGGCCCGAGCCGCCATGTCGGAGGCACCAAAGCTGTAGCCAAGCTCACAAGAAAACCACCAAACACTGAAGTTAAAAGGAGAGCTTACTTACCCAGTACAAGATGAAAAACACTCCAGACACTACCCTATTAGGAAGAAAGAAAAAAACAAACAAAAAAAAGGACACACAGACAAAACAGCACACAATACTTACTCCAATTACACAGAAAAGAAAACAATCTTTCTTCCACAGCAATATTCTCTCTGATCCAAGATGGCCACTGTCACTGAACAGACTGCAGCCTCCTATGCCCGATCGCAACCCGTTCTCTTGATCTTAGCCAAAAGGCCGAGAAGCGATGACCTGGAATGGGCACTGGCCCCGCTTCCAGCCGCACTGGCGCCCACCCGGACCCAAGCCACGCCCACCCGCCCTCTACGCCACGACTGTCGTTGTACAGATTGTTGCGGCCCTGCCCGCAGGCAGAGCTTTCCAAAAAATCACATTGACTCTTCGACGTTCCCCTCCACGGAAATCTTTAGTAAAAGGCGAAAGATTTGTGCGTGAATGAAGAGAAACCCGAGCTATAGCCCTTGTGTGGCCGGCTGTCCCGCCACGTCAGCCTGAAGCCTAGCTTGTTTGTTCGCGGTAACAAAGGAGGAGCCTGCAAGGCTGTGGCTCGTTGGCAACATCTGGCAGGCAGGCTATATGAGAGAGAGAGAGAGAGAGAAATCAGGAACAATTGCAAAAAAAAAAGAACAAAAACGGAGAAAACCGCAAACCGCCCAAAGGGGAGTGGCCACCGCTCGCACGGCACTCGTGACCAGGAGGAGGACTCGCTCTCCTTCCATTGTTACTTATTCTGGCTTTAAGGAGTGAGCGGTTGTTTGCTTGCTTTTATTTATTTATTTATTTATTTATTTATTTATTTATTCATTCATTCATTCATTCGTTTCAGCTGCTCAGTCTGCCTCCCTTTAGTGAAAGAAACAGACAGACAAATAAATAAATAAACAATCCATTCATTAATTCAGCGCTTGCTCCAATTCGCTGTTCACTACTTCTTTTTTTCCACAGGTTTAGGAAGGTGCACCGTTCCTGGAGGTACTGCAATACCAGGTCGATGCGTGGGGCGAACGGGGCAAGCCCCTGTTTCGCCTCCCTGCTCTAAAAATCCATTTAATATGGAGCCCTCGTATAGATAAGATAACTGATAAGAACAGATTTTTTTTTTTTTTCACTTTATTCATCATTCATATGTCAACAATATGATGACCAAATACACCAAATAGCCCCTGTTGCGGCCCATTAAGAAATTGGCAGGGGGATGTGTTATACCCCCCTTGCCATCCCCCTTAAAATCCATTAAAAAACTCCTCTGACCATTCCAAACCCCCAACTCGTCCAGGACCATCTTGTCCCCTGGGCCCACCTCTCCATACTGTCCCAGGAACCTGCAGATGGCCTCGGCAGACACATGTGGGTTAAAAACATGCACCCTGACCACCCTCCTGGTCTCGTGCCATAAAGGTATTACCTTAAAGTACCGACCAAGAGGGTGGTCCTGCAGACGTGGACTCCCCTCCAGCATGACACGGTAGGATTCCGGACTTCGAGATGTTACCTCCATGAAGTTCAGGCGCCCATTCCTCTGCACACAGAGGAGGTCTTCTTTGTAGAGTCCCATGGCCCCAAACAAGACTTCTCTGATGAAGAGGATCCTCCCCATGAAGGGGGGGGCCCCCTCTTGTTGCTCCCAGACAAAGCGGGCCGTGTTCAGCACCCCTGTGCCGGACGACGTACGAGGACCAGCTGAAAAAGCACCTCCAGGTGCCGGGGCTGCCTCTTCCTCCTCGGTTCCAGCAAGAAAAGGACGCCGTAGGGTCTGCCCATTCCACCGTGTGCACTTCATCCCTTGTGCCAGAGGGGAGTCCTTCCTTCCGTCTGCCAAGCCATCCGCTGGTCCTGGAGAGTGGGGTCCATAAAAACGCTCTAAAAATCTAAAAATAAAGACCACTCCAGGTCAAAACAACAAATCTAGAAAGGAAGGACAGGAGGTTCCCAAGCGGGGGCAGCGGGCATGCCACCTGCCACTGCACAACGGTTCCTCCTGGCCCCCTTCTAAAAAGCCGCGATCAGGAAAACTGATAAGAATAGATTTTTTATCTTTTGAAACAACCAAAGCTTTATTCAAACAAAATACATACAGCAGCAGGCATCAGCTCAAAAACGACAAACATAACTGGCATCCATCAAACCCCAACCCCCGCCCACCATCCCCACCCAAAAACCAAAAGGACCAACAGAAAACCAAACAAGCCACTTCCTACCGCTCTTCCCTTCCCGGCCACCAGGGCTCCCCTTCCACCGTTGTGCCCATCACAAACCCCCCCCCATAGAAACCCCCTACCCCCACCCTGATGAAACCTTCCCCTCCTTCTGCATGACGCAGCCGGCTATGAAAGACCTGGAGCATGCCTTCTCCCCTTTCCTGTGGCGTCTGAGCGCTGCCCCCCCTCAGCGCTTCGCACCGGCTCCCCCATGCCACACATTTGGCGAACGAGACAACTCGCCAGACGTCCTTTGCTCCGTCCCTCTCAGCCCGACCCCTTGCATCACTAGGTCTCTGCTGAGGGGAGGCCGCCCTCCACGCCCGTCCCACCACCTCGAGACCCGCCTCCATAAGTCCTGTGCTGCGGAGCATGTCCACAGGGCGTGCTCCCCCGTCTCCTCCTGTCCGCACCCCCTGGGGCACCGCGGCGTGCGGCTTACCCCGTGCCTGTGCAGTCTCTCCCTAACAGGGAGGCGGTCCATGGCCGCCAGCCAGTGCAGATCCTTGCTGGCTCCGTCCAGCCACGCCGGCTGCATGGCCGCCCAGTCCACCGGCGGGATCCTGCTGCCCTTTGCCCTCTGGTCCCTTGCCCCCTTGTACAGCCATCGGTGATCAAACACGCCCTCTCCCTCTAGGCACCACGGGTTGTCCCGCACAAACAAACTCCGCCACCCTCCTGTAGTGCTCCGGCCTGTCCGTCGACCACGGGGCTGTCCCACTGAAAGGGGCGCAGCTCCTCAGCGGGAAGCCGGCCCAGAAGGCCGCGAAGCCACTGGCGACGTGCCCGGCGTCCCACCTCACCAGCCTTGCTGTTGCTGATATCAGCAGAGTCAGCGTCTTCAGCGGGACATTAACCAGGCCTCGCCCCCCTTTCTCCCGCTCCCTGAACATGATTCCCCTGGCGACCTGCTCCACCCCCCCTCCCCAGACGAAAGTCATGAGGGCCCTCTCTAACCTCCTGCCCAAGATGAAAGGGACGGGGAAGGTGTAGGCCAGGTGGTTCAGACCTGCCAGCAAGAAGGTATTCACCACCTCCACCCTTCCAGACAGCGTGAGGTCCCGTGTGCTCCACAACCCCACCTTGGCCCTCGTGGCCTCCAGTGCCCGCTCCCAGTTCCACCTCCCGCTGTCATCCCGCCAGAACATGACCCCCAGGATCCTTAAACCCCCCTCGCACAGGCTCAAACCCCCTGGGATGTCCCTCCTCCCCACCCAGGCCCCGGCGTACATCACGGCCGTCTTCCGCCTGTTAATGCATGCCCCCGCGATGCCCTCGAAGGCCCCCAACACCCGCTCAACCGCCCTGAAGTCCTCGTCCCTCCCCAGGAAGAGGGCTGCATCATCCGCATAGACGGCCACTTTGGCCCGCGTCCCCCTGGGGATGTGCACCCCCATGAAGGCCGGCTCCCTCCGCAACCTCTCCAGCAGCGGCTCCAGGTACAGCACGTACAGGAGCGGCGACAGGGGGCATCCCTGCCTGAGCCCTCCCTCCTGCACTACCGCCTCAGAAAAATGGCCGTTCACCCCCACTCTGCTAACCGCCCCGTTGTAGAGGGTGTCCACCACTCCCCTGAAACCCGGCCCGAACCCCATACTTGCCAGTACTGCCCGCAGGAAGCCCTGATCCACCCTATCAAAAGCCTTGTCCTGGTCCAGACTCAGCAGGGCCAGCGGCACTCGCCTCTGCTCCGCCCAGGCCAGCACATCCCGGATCAGAGCCAGGTTCAGACTGGCAGACCTGCCCGGCACCCCACATGTCTGATCCGGCCTCACCGCCTGCGCCATCACCCTCCTCAGGCGCAGCACCACCTCCTTGGCCAAGATTTTGTAGTCGACCGTCAGTAGGGTGATCGGCCTCCAGTTTGTTAGATCTTCCGGATCGCCTTTCTTGTAGAGAAGGGTGATGTGCCCCTCCCTCCCCGTCGCGGGCATCCTCCCCTCCCTCCCTGCCTCCTTCTGACTCCCAGGTGGTGGTAGAGAGAGGGCCTCTCGCCGGTCCCCAAAGAGTCCCCCCCGTCTGCAGGCAGAACCCCCTCGCCCGCTCCCTGTAACATGCCTCCAAACTTGCACTTGCCCTCCTCACCTCCCCATAGTCTCCCCTCCCCCATGCCTCCCTCAACTCCCCCGCCCACTTCTCCCTCCACCACCTCTTTTCCCTTGCCCTGTCCCTCCCCCACCACCTACACAGGGTGGCCGCCTTTGTCTTCACATCCTCCCACCATTCACCCACTGAGGAATATAGAGGTTTCATTCCCCTCCATCCCCTGTACACCTGCGTGAAGGTCCTCCTGAAGGCCGGGCACTTTAGCTGGTCCACATTCAAGCGCCAATAACCCTTCCCTGTCTCCACCCCTTCCAGGCGCAGCTTTAGACTGACCGCGCAGTGGTCCCACACCGGGATCCTCGTGAAAGCCTCCACCCTCCCCCCTTCCCGCACAAAGAAATAATCAAGCCGGGACGCATCCCCACTCGAGTTCTTCCAGGTGACCCCAAGTCATATCCCTCATACTAGTAAAGAAACCCTCTCTCTTTACCTTCTGTGCTATCCCTCTCACATTAACAGACATGCATTCAAAATAACCCATGTTACAAAACGAGAAAGAAACCAAAGCCCCAAACACATGAAACCTTGGGAGGACCAAGACTCAAAAGGGAACCCATCCTCCATTGGGCGGCCCAACTAGTAGAAATCCATATTTAAAGTTCTAATTCTAGGCCAAGTAATCACAGTCCCTCCAATGTGTATGTTGGGCCTCAGGTAGGAGTCGGCATTGGCGCATCCGCTGGCATCATTGGAACATCCTTTCACGGCATCGACACATCCACCAGCAAGCCAGTTTTGTCTTGGGTTTAAATGTGAGTGAGAGAACGAATTGATGTAGCTCGTCACATTTTGTGTTGTGTTAAACGTGGTCTTAAAGGCCCCCCTGGGAAGTGAGGGCTCCCCATATGTGTTGGGGACTAGAGGGCTCCGGTCTGAAGAGCTCCTGCTGAAGACAGAGATCCCTCCTCGTAGTTGGGGAGACCAGGAGGAGGGCCTTGGGTAGAGACGGCCTCCAGGAGGATGGAGGCTCCCCCCTGGAACCCTGGGTTGGGTGGAGTAGTCCACTCTGTGATGAGCTTCCCCATGAGGGGCGGTCTCCCCAGGAGTCTAGGGTGACCCCATGCTAGGGGCAGGGGTCAGCCCCGAGACGAGAGGTAGGTCCGAGAGGCAGATCGCCACTCCCGTGGAGGTAGCCTGCACACACGCACTGTTTTGTGGGGAGAAGCGGCCAGGTGCCTGCTAAGGCATGAGGGTCCTGTGACCAATTGGGGCGTGGCTGTTGTCTTGTTGATGGCTCAATCGGTCCAGGACGCCTTCATTGTGTGTTTTTTGTGCTGCTGCTGCTGGCCACATGGCTGAGGGGATGTGCGGCTTGGTGGGGGGCGGGTCTGCACTGCAGACTGCAGTGGCAGTATTTCATGTTGTCCTGTTGTTGTTGTTGTGTTCGTCCCTCAGGTGGGCGGGGCCTATTAAGATATTTGTCTGTCTATATATGTCTGGTCTTTGTACCAGTTGACTGCTGGTTAATGTATCTGTAATTTGGATTATGTTACATGTAGGTGCGGGCCAAATTTATTAAGTAATCAGTCTCATAAAATTACCTACGAAATGGCGGAAGCTTAGATAGTGTTAACCTTACTTAATTTGAGAACACACTCCATAATAAACAGTACAACAAATAAGGGACTGGGGATCGTCTAGCGTGTGTGTATGTGTATGTGTGTGTATATATGTGTGTGTGTGTGTGTGTGTGTGTGTGTGTGTGAGAGAGTGCGTGCGTGCATGTTCGGGTACGTGTAGGTGGATGTGGATTCAGGTACGTGCGAGTGCACGTGCGCGTGGGGGGAGGTCTTTCAGACAAAGAGAAACTCAGCGGCGCGAAAACCAAACCAAGCTCTCCTCTATAGCCCCGGACATAAGACTAAGACAATAGATGGGGGAGGAAGTTTTACAGGCGAAGAGAAACCCAATGGTGCGAAAACCAAACTAAGCTCTCCTCTATAGCCACAGACACGAGAAACTAAGACAATAGATGGAGGGGAGCGTTTTACAGACGAAGGGAAATTCGCTGGTACGAAAACCAAACTAAGCCTATGGCGACACGGTATCGCTGGTCACTAGGCAACCTCAGCGAGAGTATAGCCAGACTCACGCGTAACTATAGTAACGTAACTATGGTAGGGGAAACCGTACAATTGATTACGCTTACTAGATTTTGCGCGCTAGTACTCAGTTCAACTGGCTTAGTACAACATATATGACATTAACACATTTAACCCAAGCATAAGCACAGGGGAAAACATTCACGTTCAACAAACGCACAGTTTTATATTAAGTCTGCCCAGATGCACAGTCTTACTTGGTGTCGCTCTGTCCGCGGCCCGCGCAGTAGGCCAGGTAGCCTCTTGAGGAGGACTCCTTCGTGCGCTTTAATGGAGAAAAGTTCCGCTGGATCGCGTTGCTCCATCCGGGGAGAAGTTCTGGTAGCCGGTCAATCGGCGGTCCCTCGACGTTCCGTAGGGGGTTTTCACGTGAAGGAGTTTCAGTCGACTTTTAACTGGAACTCGCGGAGGTCCGGCCGTTGCGCGAATGTTAAAACAGTGCTTGGATCCGGATGAGTAGCATAAGTGGTTAGGTAGGCAAACTCCGCCAAAGTAAACTAATGTATCCTTACGACGGTCGTTTATTGCACGGGGCCCGAGTGCAGAACTAATACCGCTTTGTTCTCGAAGGTGTAGTCTTGTCTCTAGGTAGCTACTGGGTTGCAGCCAGGTAGAGAGACCGGACAAAGGGGGATTCCCCCTTTTAAAGGGGTTCGTCTGGTGACGTAGTTACATGTCCGTTCTGACTTGGGCAGTGTCACTCGGGAGAGCGCCCCCCTTTGGTCTGTGGAGGCATGGTACCTACATACAGGATTTGTGTTGTGCACTTTATCCATTAAATCCCCCCTTTTCCTTGAGCCTATCGTGATCACTTCCTTTTTATTTTTGCACTCCTTGCCCGTCACAGTTGGTGTTTCTTTAGGGACTGTTCAGAGCATCCAATTAAAAGACTGTTACAGTAGTCCAATCTTGATTAGACAAAAACATGAACCAGTTTCTGTGCATCTGATAATGAAAGTAAATGGCATTATTACGTCAATTTTACATAATTGGAAGAAAGTCGCCTTAGTGACGTGTGTCAAATGAAAGATCCAAATCAATAGTGACACCTAAGCTTTTTGCAGTAGATAGGTAGACAAACACACTAAACCGACTGTCTGCGAGCTGCCAAGAGGCGTCTCGTAGTTCCAACAGAATTTAGACTGTGTCTGTGCCCCGGGTTAAATTAAAAATTAAAACAGTCCATCCTAAGACTAACTAATATTCAAACCTCGCATCCGATTAGTAGCAATATGATCTGATCTGAAAATCGGATTACTCAGTGTTCCATCACTCAATTGTAAAGCCGCTATTGTAAACGAGATTATAAGCGACCAGAAAATTGATGTTCTGTATCTCACAGAAACCTGGATTCCATCTGGTGAATATTTAAATTTAAACGATGCCACCCCTGCGGGATACAGTTATGTACATAAACCAAGATTGTCAGGCAGAGACGGAGGAATATGCATATCCAGATAGCAAAGGAACATTGAATCAATGTTGATTTTGGGGTTTTTTGGTCGGTTTTGGTTGATGACCATAAATCAACTGTAAATCAACATTGTTATTGGGTTGAAGTCTTGAAAAAGTTGATCAAGATGGCGGTGCGAGTGCATCGTGAGGCTCAGTGTCTCCAGTTTTAGCTATATAGTGTTTTTTTACTTAACTATCGCCTGTATTTTCACTCGACTCACACGTGCGAACTTCATTTACGACAGACAGATGTTGTTAGATATTAATCAGCGCTACACAAACATCGTCTTGGATACTCCGTTCGACTACAACCAGCTACGGCCGGAGTTGAGATGGACACCGAGACCAAACGAGCCATTCCTTCCGACCGGAAGAGCCCGGCGCCGGCGACGAGACCGTAAACAAAGACGACCGTAAAAACAAAGACTGCTAATGTGCAGTCTCTGGCGAATAAGATGGATGAGCTCAGGATCTGGACCCTCACACAGAAGAGGCTAAGGGAATGCAGTTTCACATCTTTCTCTGAAACATGGCTAAGTAACGATGTTTCTATCATCGTGGTGGAGCTGGAGGGGCGTGCTTTGTTCAGAGGCTACAGGTCAGCTGCAGCTTCGGGTTAGAGTGGAGGGTGGAGGAGTTTGCATCTATGTAAACAAAGCACGCACTGTAAACATGTACTGTAGATTTTACAGTATATTATTGGCAAAAAAGTTGCCAGTGAAAAACTGTAAAATTACAGTAATTTACCTTAGAAAAAAATACATTATTTTACTGTATAATAAAAAAGGTAAAGTACTGTAAAACAAATACAGTGTAAATGTTTTTATACTGTAATTGTATTTTACAATAATTTGTTGTAATATCAATATTACAGAATTTAACTGGCAACTGTTGGGAATTATATTTGAATCCTTTATATTTTGCTAGCATTATATTACATTGCTAATCAATTGCGTAGTATTAGGCATTATATTTTACTATTACATTATTAAACAAACATATTCTCAAAGTGTCTGACAAGCATATTCTCCAAAGTGTGTGTGTGTTTGATATCTGTAACCTTTGTGTAATCCCACGGTGAGAAACTGAGGAGGAAAGCATCTGTAGCCTTGAAAGCTGATTAACTGCTATAGTGGTTAGGAGAAGGTATAATGAGCTCAGTTATTGGGAAGTAATAAAATATGGGAAATGGCGGTAGCCCTTTGAAGTGGAGGTCTGGGAAACCGTCCAAAAGTTTTCCATACTTTTGATAAGAACAGGAGGAGTTCATTCGGCGCAAGACGAACAGGCAGACAGCTACAGGTGGTTTCCAGCGAAGGTCAGCGAGGGTGGGGGCTACACTCACTTCTCCTATTTAGTTCAGGCCTTTATTGTATTGTCTCTCAGAGCTACCCAAGGAGCAGTGAGAACAGCTTAGGCTTTCCACTCTTATTGTGTGCTCTCCAGAGATCTCTGTATTTTTATGTTCATTTTAATAAATAATTAAAAGGCAATTAGACTGGTGACTATTTTCTTTTGCATCAAAGAACACACTGCGCTAGGTAGAAGGAGAACAAGCGCAACACAACTCAAGTTGCCAATAAAGTACTGCAATTTATTTTACTTATTTATTACTGTTATTTACTTATTTATTACAGCTAGGTACTGTGAATTTCTAGCAATTTTGCAGGTTTTGCATGTACTTTCACAAATAATGCAAAAGCCCTTGTGAGGCTTTAAACATTTTATTAAACAAAATGTGTCAAATGTCATATTGTAACAATATGAATTCTTTAAGACTATATAATCAGATTAAAGCTTATCAAATGAATTATCAAAAATGAAAACATATCCAGTCAAATAACCCAGCAGACACCAAGCATGATCTTGGAGTTATACTAAATCTCAAATAAGAAGCCTTGACTGGACCAGGCAGTGCATATGGACACAAACAAAGAAACCCAAACCCCAAGACATGACATGGTGACTGCTGGCCTAGAACTTAGTTACATGTGCATATGAATAAGTGCCTAATGTTAAGAAAATGACATGTTCAATTAAAACAAACACATTTTACAAATTCAGGCAACTTTGCCTTTACCAAAGGTTGTAAAGATCAATCATCTTGTAAACACATCTAAACCAAGCATGAAACAAGAAAACCTGACTACTAACCTAGTCCTGACTTGCCTTAAAAAGGATGTTTTTAGTAATAACTTCAAGTTGCATATATATATATATATATATATATATATATATATATATGCAACTTGAAGTTATTACTAAAAACATAGAGCAGTGGGTATCGACATCAGCAGAGTCCGTGCACCACACTGTAAAAAATTGCTGTAATTTTTACAGTAAAATCTTACAGTAAATCACCGTTTAGTGGTTTTACATTGTATTGCTGTAGAACGCAATGCATTATGGGTCACCAAATAGGTACGGTCTTTAACTGTAATTTTAGCAGTAAACTGTTGGGAAAAAACAGGCGGTTACTTTCCCACCTGTAAATAAAACATATTGAAGCAGCAGTGAAGAGGAGAGTAGGAGCTCGTTGATCACGTGAACTGAAGAACACCTGTGTTTGTAAGTACAAATTAAGGTTTTTATGAGAGACCTCTGTGCTGCTATTAGCAAACTGTGCATCCGGATGGAGCCTTTATTGTTGCTGGGGACTTTAACCACTGTAGTTTGAGATCTGGACTTCCAAAGTTTCACCAGAATGTCTCCTGCACCACTAGAGGACAAAAAACTTTGGATCACGTTTACACAAGTGTGGCTAAGGCATACAAAGCCACCCCCTCCCCCACCTGGGACAATCGGATCACCCCTCTTTGTTCCTGCTCCCCAAGTACACCCCAGTCATCAAACGTGAGAGACCAACTACTAGATCTGTGAAGATCTGGATGGAAGTTGCTGACTCTGTTCTCCAGCACCAGTTTCATCTGGATTGGAGTGTATTTGCAGAAAAGGCTTCTGTTGATTCTCACACAGACATTGACATCTACACCAACTCTGTCCTGGAACATATCAATGGCTGTGTGGACAACTCTCAACACAATAAAAATCTTCCCCAATCAGAAGCCATGGATGAACAGGGAGGTTCACCTCCTGCTTAAAACTAGAGATGCTGCCTTCAGGTCCGGAGACCGAGAGGCTTACAACTCAGCCAGAGCCAACCTCAGAAGAGGCATCTCCAAGGCTAAACACTGCTACAAACAACGGATTGAAGAGCACTTCAACTCCTCTGACCCCTGGCGTATGTGGCAAGGCATACAGATGATCACAGATTTCAAACCTTCTGGCACTGCAACCCTTACCACATCTGACTCCCTCGCCGATGACCTTAACCACTTCTACGCTTGCTTCAACAGGGGAAACACAGTGTCCGTCAAAGCAGTTCTACCACCAGACGATCAGCCACTGGCACTCTCCACCGCAGCCGTCTGTCACACCATGAGCAAGGTGAATGCTCGGAAAGCAGCTGGTCCTGATGGAGTACCTGGCCGTGTGCTTAGAGCCTGTGCCAAGCAGCTGGCTGGCGTCTTCAATCTGTCACTTGTTCAAGACTGCAACTATCGTGCCAGTGCCTAAACACTCTTCTGCCATGGTCCTCAATGACTTCAGCCCTGTTGCACTCACCTTCACCATCTCCAAGTGCTTTGAAAGACTAGTTCTTTCTCACCTGAAATCCTGCCTGCCTGCCACACTGGACCCACATCAGTTTGCGTACCGCTGCAATAGATCTACAGAGGACGCCATCTCTACAGCACTCCACTCAGTACTGACCCAGAACACCTACGCCAGAATGCTGTTCATCGACTTCAGCTCAGCATTCAACACAGTGATCCCCTCCACGCTGATCTCAAAGCTGAGCCAGCTGGGTTCTGGACTTCCTGTCTGACAGACGTCAGTCAAGATAAACACCCTGTTCTCCTCCTCCATCACCCTGAACACTGGCATGCCACGAGGCTGTGTGCTGAGTCCACTTCTGTACTCCCTGTTCACCCATGACTGTGTTCCTTTATAAGTTTGCAGATGACACCACGGTGATCGGCCTGATCAGAGATGACGATGAGACGACCTACAATGAGGTGCAGCACCTGACTGAACACTTCAAAAACCAAGGAAATCATAGTAGACTTCAGGAGGATTAGGAGACAAAAACCCCCCCCCCCCCAATCAATGGAGCTGTGGTGGAGCATGTGTTTGACCAAGTTCCTTGGCATCCACATTTCTGATGATCTCTCTTGGTCCACTTCCACCATAGTTAAGAAGGCACAACAGCGCCTCTACTTCTTACGGAGCCTCAAGAGAGCCCACCTGGACCATAGGATCCTGGTGGACTTTTACCGCTGCACCATAGAAAATGTTCTCACCAACTGCATCTCTGTGTGGTACAGCAGCTGCTCCACAACAGACCGGAGAACTTCAGCGGGTGGTGAAAACTGCCCAGTGAATCACAGGCACTCAACTACCCTCCATCCAGGACACATATCATAAGCGCTGCCTGGGCAGGGCGAGCAGCATCATCAAGGACGTTTCTCACCCCAACCACAGACTCTTTACCCTCCACCCATCTGGCAGGCGGTACAGGAGCCTCCACTCCCACACCAGCAGTCTCAGGAAGAGCTTCTTCCCTGAGGCTGTGACCCTGCTGAACTCCACACCGTCACTTTAATGCATATTTGCACTCACTGCACTGTACTGTACTTTAAACCTGTTACTGTACTGTTCATACCTGCACTGTCTGCTGCTTCATCACATTTGCACTTACAGTACTTTTATTCCCTCCATTCATATAGTACTTATGCTTATATATATAGATATTTCGAACATATCATTTATATCCAAGATCATAGAAAAAGCTGTAGCCCAGCAATTATGCTTATATCTGCATAGGAATCACATATTTAAAAAGTTCCAATCTGGATTTAAGCCCCACAACAGCACTGAAACAGCCCTAGTTAAAGTAACAAATGATCTCCTTCTTGCCTCAGGTCAAGGTTCTGTATCTCTACTAGTGCTTCTCGATCTTAGTGCAGCTTTCGACACAATAGATCACAGGATCTTGCTAGAACGCTTAGAAAACTGGGTTGGAATCTCAGGCACAGCCCTTTCATGGTTTAATTCTTACTTAACTAATCACTATCAGTTTGTAGAGCTTAATATTCCCTCCAAACACACAAAAGTGAAACCACTATTATTTACATTATACATGTTACCATTGAGCATATCAGCCAAACCTAATGACAAATTCAGTTTAGGAAAAATTGAGGCCTGCATAAGAGATGTTAAATGCTGGATGTCGCTAAATTTCCTCCACCTTAATGGTGACAAAACGGAGGTTCTCCTTCTGGGCCCAAAGGTCACAAGACAGAAAATACCAGATCTAATGCTAAATCTTGCAGACTACCCCCTTACACCTGGCTCAGTAGCCAAAAATCTCGCCGTCATACTCGACTCTGACCTATCATTTGATAAATACATAGATAATACTACTAGGATAGCTTTTCTACATCTCCGCAACATTGCCAAGCTATGAAATGCATTATTACAGCATGATGCAGAAAAATTGGTACACACCTTTGTTAGCTCCCGATTAGACTATTGTAACTCGTTACTGTCAGGATGCTCAAATAGGAATCTAAATAAACTCCAAGTAGTTCAGAATGCCGCAGCCAGAGTTCTAACTAGAACTAGAAAATTTGATCATATCAGCCCAGTCTTATCGGCCCTACATTGGCTCCCAGTTAAATTCCGTATTTATTTTAAAATTCTTCTATTGACCTATAAAGCACTGCACGGGCTTGCTCCTGACTACCTCCAAGAGCTTATCTCTTATTATGAACCCCCACGTCCACTAAGATCACAGGGTGCTGGCCTCTTATTAGTTCCAACAATTAATAAGGTAACAGCAGAGGGAAGAGCCTTTTCTTATAAGGCCGCCCAACTATGGAATAACCTTCCAGAATGTGTCCGGGACTCTGACACAGTCTAAATCTTCAAGTCTAGGCTAAACTTGCTTATTTAATTTACACCAGTGACACCAGAAGCCTTAGACCATCATGTCCATTTACGGGTATAACTCATTTTCCCTAAATGTGTAAATCTGTGTCTGAAAATGTTCACTCACATCTATAACTCAGATGGCCTAAATTTTATGAACATCTGTGTCTGATAATGTACATTCAAATATAAAACTCAGATGTGTTTCTTCTCTTTAGTTGGACCCAAATGTCTTTCCCTTCTGAGTTCTTTTGTCACACCTACTGAAGGTGATTTTCTGTATAGGGAAAGTGTCCTACATGGAGAATCTGGACGTTGTTATGGGTCTGCAGGACAGGGTGAACCAGAGCAAACATAATTTAATATACAGTAAAGGTGTCCTGACGTTTCACGGTATTTTTCATTTTGTGCTTCCTGGAACCTCTTGCTGCTGAACTGGTTTATAGAGGTAAAAGTGAAAATCTCTCAGTGTGAACTTGAACTGAAGCCAAAGAATGTGTTTTCATTCTCTCACCTCCCCTCTGTCTCTCTGTACACTGATCTTTCACACAGACACATGACATGTCTACACTGCAGCAAGATACACAGTATAATCACCAGTGCAGTAGACAATAACACCACAGATGAAGTGCTCTGTAGTTCTAGTGTTGTACATGAGACATTAAAGGGAATTAAAAATAAGGCTTTTAGGTATTTATACAGTTGGCAGTCAAAGTCACAGTTGGCACCTCTCACACAGATATATGACACAGCTGATGGGTTAGACACTAACCCTTGACACAGCTGATGGGTTAGACACTAACCCTCTCTCTCTGTCTGTCTCTCACACAGATATATGACACAGCTGATGGGTTAGACACTAACCCTCTCTCTGTCTGTCTCTCACACGGATATATGACACAGCTGATGGGTTAGACACTAACCCTCTCTCTGTCTGTCTCTCACACGGATATATGACACAGCTGATGGGTTAGACCCTAACCCTCTCTCTGTCTGTCTCTCACACGGATATATGACACAGCTGATGGGTTAGACCCTAACCCTCTCTCTGTCTGTCTCTCACACAGATATATGACACAGCTGATGGGTTAGACACTAACCCTCTCTCTGTCTGTCTCTCACACAGATATATGACACAGCTGATGGGTTAGACACTGTCCTCTTTTTCTATCTATCTCACTGTTCCCCCTGTCCGTCTTGTTACTATGGGGAGCAGAGCTTTTAGTTGTGCTGCTCCTCGGCTTTGGAACTCACTCCCAGCTGATCTTCGCAATACAGACTCATTGCCACATTTTAAAATCAAACTTAAAACTCATTTGTTTAAAGTTGCCTATGACCTGTGAATTGTACTTGTACTGTTTTTTTTTTTTTTTGTATGTATTTTTATTATATATTTTTAATTTCTGTAAGGTGACCTTGAGTGTCAAGAAAGGCGCCCGAAATAAAATGTATTATTATTATTATTATTATTATTATTAACCCTCTCTCTGTCTGTCTCTCACACAGATATATGACACAGATGATGGGTTAGACCATAACCCTCTCTCTGACTATCACACAGACTCCCCCTTGTTGTGAGGTTAGAGTAGGCCCAGGTCACATGGTTATGAACAGAATCTGACTAATGAGAACATTTGAAATAAGAGAAAACTGACCAGATTACCCAGATAGTGAGAGAAGTGGTGGTGCTGCCCTCTGTGGTGACCTGAAGTCAAAGCTGTCGGGGAAGGAAGTCAAATCTGACTAGCTAAGGTGACGTCTCTGTGCTCTGTATGATAACACATACAGACATATGACAGACTGACTGAGATTAAGGTGACGTCTGTGTGCTCTGTATGATAACACATACAGACATACGACAGACTGACTGAGATTAAGGTGACGTCTGTGTGCTCTCCATGATAACACATACAGACATACGACAGACTGACTGAGATTAAGGTGACGTCTCTGTCCTCTCTATGATAACACATACAGACATACGACAGACTGACTGAGATTAAGGTGACGTCTCTGTCCTCTCTATGATAACACATACAGACATACGACAGACTGATTGAGATTAAGGTGGCGTCTCTGTGCTCTCCATGATAACACATACAGACATACGACAGACTGACTGAGATTAAGTTGACGTCTCTGTGCTCTCCATGATAACACATACAGACATACGACAGACTGACTGAGATTAAGGTGACGTCTCTGTGGTCTCCATGATAACACATACAGACATACGACAGACTGACTGAGATAAGGTGACTGCTGATAACCTGTATGCAAAGGGTTAACCAACAGTAAATGGTAATGTTTAATATTTGTATGTTCAGTAAATTATCTTACATTGTTTGTCTTGTTGTGAATTCATTAGTGTTCAAGACAGATTAAAAAACTCATCCCAGTTCTCCATTTCTGAACATTGTTATTTGCTTTGCGTCTTTGTGTATTTGAGAGGATTGTTGGTACTAACAGGTAAGATTTTTTCACATTTAAAAAACTTTAAAGACCTCAGCTGAAATCAAGCGAGCCACTACCTCACTTATTACTTTATTTCATATTTCATGAATGTGTAACGCGAAGCGGAGCGAAGAGGCGACACGATCGCTGAGAGGAGCGAGATTTTTTAAAGGGCATCCGTAATCAGGGTCGCATAGACAGACTTGGGTCAGGTCCGTAAGGGAGTCAGAAACATGAACATAGTCAAGACGCAGAGACATACGGGATACAAAGAACAATCAAGAACAAACCGTAATAGACACTTAGAAATACAAAACACGGGATCACGAAGCACACGGGCTGTAAATGAAACAATGACCAGGAACATACAAGACCAAAACATACATGATTGACAGGTGGAGGAGGGGCTAATCTTGATACAACACAAAAACGGAAGAGAAAAGCTTCACTTATGAAAGGCTCGGCTAGAAAGCCAGAGAACAGCAAAATAGCGCTAAATGCAACAGAAGCACGATAAACGTCCATTTAGCGTCGTACTGAGTGCAGTATGGAGTATACAGTATAAACTGAGTGCTGTATAGGATGTTTCAAACATATCTACATTTTCTGTGTAGGCGGTTACCACCATCACCTGTTTAACAAAACAACACAAACAGGTAAAACAGGTAGAGATGGGTGAGGCCAAATGGGACACGATTAAACTGGGAGTAAACGAGGAAGAATCACCTTATGAACACAAGACTGTGACACAGTAATATATACACAAACCCTCATTTGGGCTACAACACAAATACTGCCTTTTACACATGGTGTAAATTGGTTACCATTTCTTGTCAATAAAAATTATGATGTAGAATAATTTATTTGAAAACAGAGCAATCAAGCTATGAAAACGTTGAAATCTTAAAACAGTTGTGTGTTTGTCCAAGAGAATGTGTGTATTTCTTAGCATGAATAAATGCAAACTTAGTGAGAGAAATGCTTGACCATTAAAATGTTCATTCTGTGTAGGAGTGTGTTCAGCTACACATATGTGTGTAAAATATGTAAATGTATTTACTGAATTCAGGACTGAACCCCAGAGTAAATCATCTCTGGTACCCAGCTGTGTGTCTATGAAGAGTGAATCATCTCCAGTACCCAGCTGTGTGTCTATGAAGAGTGAATCATCTCCAGTACCCAGCTGTGTGTCTATGAAGAGTGACTGGTCCATGGGTCATCCTCCTGCATTCAGCAGTGGACCTGTGACCTCTGACCTACAGTGAGTGACACATTTACACAGATAGAGATTCTTTCATCAGACTAAGTGTTTTTAATCTGTTTTCTCCATCATATACAATATTGACATTCTCCAGAATTTATAGTTTCCCCACCATCATATTTTAGGTATAGGAGAAAAGGCACCAGACATTCGGGATCGTCTACACACACACACACACACACACACACACACACACATTTTCCTCTGTCTCTCTCTCCCTCCTCTGTTCTCGCATATGTGTGGAGGGATTAAATATTTGTGGCTCCCATAGTCAGGACCACCGAATTATCCTTAAACAAACCAGCAACAAAGTCATAAAAACATAATAAAACAAAGAAGACAGACTCCAATATCACTTAGAGAATAACAGGTCCCACTTTATTGTAGATCAACGTTGGTGTACAGTTGAGTCACTCCCCAACACGAATGTCTCCATGGCTCAGAGGAGCCTCATTGTTTATTCATATATTCTTAATCAGACACACATTGCCCCTCCTACTCTATTTACATATCTGCTTTAGATTCTACCACCATTATGTCCAATCATCATGACTTCACACCCCAGTCATTCATATTCATATACACATTCATTAGATATTTAGTAGGTCCAAATGTAAAAGTTATGTCTACTTAAAGATTCCCTGATCTGGACCTTTATCAAATAAGACCTTTTACAGTGTCATCCTACATCCACAGTTCATCCAGCAGCATGTAGAGGCCCTTTCATTCTAAATTCTCCAGGTCTTTCCACCAGTTTGTACTTTATCAACTGAGCTTTGTGAAGCTCCTCAAGTTTTCTGTTTTAATAGTTTCATTCATTTTTAATATTAATATTTTAATATTTTGAGTTCCAAAATATTTCCCAACTAAATTTGTCTCACAGGAATTTTACCCTGTTCTCCTGTATATACTACAATGGATTCTGTTTAACCATGAATGAGAATATCTTAAACTCCCTCTGTAAATTATTTATTATACAGAAAAAATACTTTTCTATTAAACGCCTTCTGTTCTGATATATATGAATATCAGTGGTGCTGTGGTCATAAACTGACCAGTGATGAAGGGGGTAGAGGGAGGATGAAGAACTGTGTCATCAGCCCCCTCTAGTGTCAAAAGAGTAAACTACAAGATAAGTTAGGGACTTAATAAAGGGTCCAGTGTTTACAGGTACAAGGTGTTTCTAATAAAGTGTCCAGTGTGTGTAGGTACAAGGTGTTTGTAATAAAGTATCTGATGAGGCCCCATTCACATAAACATTATTCTACATCACCAGAGTTAAAGTCAGGTCCAGGTTCTCTGTGTTTGTTCTACTGTCACTACAGCATTTGGGTTCAGTGTCCCTCAGTCTGGGAGCCCAGTGAACCGTGACATGTTCAAGTGTGTTGGGTTATTACACATGTATCACATCATCACCATGTAGAAGCATGAATGTAACATGTTCATAAGTGTAATGTGTTCATTAATGTAACATGCATTCATGTCTATAAAATGTAGATTTGTCTTTAAATTAATTGTTCTGTTTGCCCACAGTGTCCAAAGGAAACCTGTAAATATTTCTAAAGACAAACTGGAGTCAGTATTCAAGGTGTGTGTGTGTGTGTGTAACGTATAGCCCCGCCTCCGCTGTCAATCACATCCTCAGCTTTCCCTTTCTTCCCTTTTGCCCAACTCGGTTCAGCCCCTCGGTTCAGTCATGTGTCTCACCTGTGTCTCGTTCCTGTCCTCATGTAGCTGTGTATTTAAACCCCTCGGTTCAGTCATGTGTCTCACCTGTGTCTCGTTCCTGTCCTCATGTAGCTGTGTATTTAAACCCCTGGGTTCAGTCATGTGTCTCACCTGTGTCTCGTTCCTGTCCTCATGTAGCTGTGTATTTTAACCCCTCGGTTCACCCTGGTCTTTGTCGATCATTGTTATACTCCTGTGGCTCTGTGATTTCCCAGTACTCCCAGAGATCCTGTGGTCTCTGTGTTCTGGTTTGGGTTTTCTCTGTGTTCTGTGGGGTTTTCTTGCTGCTCTCCTCCGTCTTGTTGAGTTCATTCCGTCCTGCACCCCGAGTGTCCTGCAGCTGTTCTGGTTTTCATGTTTGTTGTTTTCAGTCTTGCTCTCCCTTAGTTTCTGTGTTTTATTTGATCCTGTTTCCTGTTTAACCCTTGTTCTGAGTGCTTACCTTAGTCTATGTCTTTGTTATTTAGTCTTATTTAGTTTGAGTATCGTCGTGCCCCGTTGTTCATGTCAGCGTGTTTCCCTGTCTAGGGGTAGGTTATGTATTATAGGGGTAGGTTATGTGCTATAGGGGTAGGTTATGTGTAAACATTATTCTCTCCACACTTGTGTTCGCCCACTATGCCTGTGCCTAGTTTGCTACAACGTGTCTGTCTGTATATGTGTTTATGTGATCACAGATCATAATAACACTGGTTTTACTGGTTTATGTGTCTGTATATGAGTGTCTATCTGAGTGGGAGAAGGGTCTCATCATTAGAGTGTGTTTAGATCACAGATCATGATGAGATCTGCTTTACATTAATGCATGGGTCATTTAATTGATAATGAATAATACTCAAACATAAAATGCAACTGTTTTATAGCTTTATAAATCTACTTACTGTAACGGGTAGTGGTGAACATGGGTTTGGCATTAAGCTCTTTATTCTCCATAATAATAATAAACGTAAAGACTCAGGCTTAATAGCAAACTTCAAATAAAAATAAAAGGTAAGTAGTCCATATAAGGTTGGAGATCCGTAGGCTCCAGTGATGCTCAGGAAGCAGAGGGCGTAGGGACGTCAGGGCAGCAGCTTCTCTTCAGGCTTCAGTAATGTGCAGCACTGGACAGCAGGACCTGCGGGCTTATATACACGTGAGGGTTCGTGCACAGGTGTTAATACTCAGGGGATTGTGACCTGAGTAGAGCAGTGCGATGTGGGGGTGTGCGCCGAACTAATAAGGGGGTGTGTCTGGTGCTCCGTGTGCTTGTGGGTGCCCTCTGGTGGACTCCCTGCCATCTCACCGTGACAGAGCCCCTCCCCAAGGATCCCTCCAGACGCGTACCCCTCGGGCGTCCTGGGCGGCGCGGAGCTGGCCGGTCAGGGTGTCTGCGGTGGTACGCGGCGATCAAGGAGGGGTCCAGCACCTGGGAGGCCGGCACCCATGATCGTTCTTCCGGACCGTACCCTTCCCAATCCACCAGGTACTGGAGACCCCTCTGCCGGTACCTGGAGTTCAGCAAACGGCTTACCCTGTACGCGGGTCCACCCGGTAACATAAGTGGCGGAGGCGGAGCCCCCTGTCTCGCCTCCTCCAGCGGTCCTTCTTTGTAGGGCTTCAACGCGGAGGCATGGAACGCCCGGGAGGCCAACCTTAAATGTGACACGATTCACACAGTGGGTAATCACGTACGGGCCTGCATACCGATCACCGAGCTTACCTGGGGTCCCAAGCCTCCTGTCTCTGGTGGACACCCACACCTTGTCGCCGACCTTATATGAAGGCGCGTCCGATCTTCGTCGGTCCGCCTTCTGTTGGAAGCGCCTCACGGCCTGCTTCAGGCGTTGGTGGGTGTCCTCCCAGACTCTTTCACTCCTCTTGCACCACTCTTCTACCGCGGGCTGATCCGAGGCTGCCGCATTCCATGGATAAAGAGGAGGTTTGAAAACCGGTCCACCACGACGAGGATGACGCTATTTCCCTCAGAGACCGGCAGATCTGTAACAAAATCTATAGCGATGTGCGTCCACGGCTGAAGAGGTAGCAGCTTACCAGCGGGCGGCGTTCTAGGCACCTTGCTGCGCGCACACTCTGCGCAGGAACCGACGTGATGTAAAATGTCCCGATGCATCCCCGGCCACCAGTAGCGTGTCCCCAGGAGCTGGGAGGTCCGGGTAGAACAGGGATGTCCTGCGGTGCGGTGGGCATTGAGGATGAGGATTCGCCGCCTCTATCGCTCGGTCTATCTCCCATTCCACTGCACCTACAAAACAGCTGGGAGGAAGTATCGGCTCTTCGCTGGTGGAGTCCGCGCTGCCTGGAAACGAACGTGATAGCGCGTCGGCACGGGTGTTCTTCTCTCCTGGCCGGTACGTCACCTGAAACCTAAAACGGGAGAAGAACAACGACCAGCGGGCCTGCCGAGCATTCATCCTCTTGGTACCTTTCAAATACTCGAGATTCTTGTGATCGGTGAGTACGAGGAACGGGTGTCTGGCTCCCTCCAGCCAGTGCCTCCACTCCTCGGCGCGAGTTTCATCGCCAACAGTTCACGATCGCCTACTCCGTAATTCCTCTCAGCGTCAGAAAGCTTGCGGGAGAAAAAAGCGATCGGTTTAAGTGGGCTACTCTTCTTTAACCGCTGTGAAAGCACCGCCCCTACTCCCACGGTGGAGGCATCTACTTCAACCACGAAAGGTTTCGCGGGATCGGGCTGATGGAGAACAGGCGCGGTGACGAAAGCCTGCTTCAAACGGTTAAAAGCCCCTTCGGCTGCTTCGGTCCAGACCAGACTTTTGGCTCCACCACGCAGCAGGTCAGTCAGAGGCTTCGCGATAAGACTAAACACACGGATGAACCGCCTATAGAAATTCGCGAAGCCCAGAAACCTCTGGAGCTCGCGCCGTGTGTTAGGCCGAGTCCAGCCGGTTACCGCCTCCACCTTGCCGTTTTGCATGAGTACCGAGCCGGGCCGGATGGTATAGCCCAGGAAATTTATTTCCTGTAGGTGGAACTCGCACTTCTCGAGCTTGCAATACAAACGATTGCGCAAGAGCGTGCGGAGGACAGCTCGCACATCATGCTCATGTTGTTCCTGAGAGCGGGAGTAGATGAGGATATCGTCGATGTAAGCTGCTGCACATCTACCCAGGTACTCTCTGAGAACCTCATTGATGAACGCCTGGAAATACGACGGCGCCGACGCCAAGCCGTACGGCAAGATGCGGTACTCATAGTGACCAGAACTGGTACTAAACGCCGTTTTCCACTCATCCCCCTCACGTATGCAGATGAGGTTATAGGCGCTGCGTAGATCGAGCTTGGTAAAGTACTTCGCCTCTCTCAACTGCTCTAGTGCTGCAGGCACCAGAGGCAGCGGATAAGTGAAGCCTACCAAGAGGGAATTGAGGCCTTGATAGTCCACGCATGGCCTCAGACCCCCGTCCTTCTTCTTAACAAAGAAGACGCTGGCTGAGGCTGGCGAAGTGGAGGGGGCGATATAGCCTTGCGCTAATGCCTCTCTGACATATTGCTGCATGGCTACCTCCTCTTCTTGAGAAAGAGGATAAACGCCTCGTCTCGGGGGTATACTTCCCGCTTTGAGCTCGATTTTGCAGTCCCAGGGGCGGTGCGGAGGGAGCTGCGTGGCTCGTACCGGACTGAACACTTCAGCCATGTCCGCATACTGAGGAGGGATCCCCTTGGGGTTTTTCACTGTAGGGCTCTCGATGGTGGTGGCTAAGACCGGTAAGTGGGCATGACCTTTTCAATTTTTTATTTATATAGCGCTTTTTACAACACATGTTGTCACAAAGCAGCTTTACAAATTGCGTGGGTCCAGATCCCTAATGAGCAAGCCAAAGGCGACAGTGGCAAGGAAAAACTCCCTAAGATGGCAGGAATTTAGGAAGAAACCTTGGGAGGACCAAGACTCAAAAGGGAACCCATCCTCCATTGGGCGGCCCGCTAGCAATGTCCACATTCACAGTTCATGTATAGTCCAGATATAATCCTGTAGTTATGATTCTACTTCCAGGCTGAGTAGTCACAGTCCCTTCAGAGTAGATGAGCCTCAGGTGGGGGTTGGCATCAGTGCGTCCTCTTGCGATAATGGCACATCCAACCACGGCATCGGCACATCCACTGGCAAGCCAGACCATCTCCTAGATGCTTGTATGGGGTGGGTAACGGGAAAGGCTCGTCTTTCCTTGTCCCGGTATTTCTCGGGCAGCCATTGGGAAGAAGAGGGGCAATTAGTTCTATATGGAATATGTTAGACAAAGTAAATGTAAACATTTCTGGAGTGTGGCAGCGACTCCGGCAATTAAATTATTACAGCCTAGCTAAAGGGCAGAACCAGAAGGTAACACAGACTTGGGAGCATCCTGAGACACTGGCATCCATCCACTACACCGTCGACAAACTTGAGTGACCGCGTGCAGTGATAGGATGACAGCACCAGCGCCCAGTTTGCCATAAAAACCCTTTGCCCATGAACCCCTGGATCTGTTACCTTATCTAAAGGGGCACATTAATTACCAAATGCTAGATCAAACAAGTAAGTTTTCAACCTAGACTTAAAGATTGAGACTGTGCCAGAGTCCCGGACATATTCTGGAAGACTATTCCATAGTTGGGGGCCTTATAAGAAAAGGCTCTTCCCCCTGCTGTTACTTTATTAATTGATGGAACTAATAAGAGGCCAGCACCTTGGGATCGTAGTGGTCGCGGGGTTCATAATAAGAGATAAGCTCTTGGAGGTAGTCAGGAGCAAGTCCATGCAGTGCTTTATAAGTCAATAGAATAATTTTAAAATCAATACGGAATTTTACTGGGAGCCAGTGCAGGGCCGATAAGACTGGGCTGATATGTTCAAATTTCCTAGTTCTAGTTAGAACTCTGGCTGCGGCATTTTGAACTACTTGAAGTTTATTTATATTCCTATTTGAGCATCCTGACAGTAACGAGTTACAATAATCTAATCTGGAGCTAACAAAGGCGTGTACTAGTTTTTCTGCATCAGGCTGGGATAATGCATTTCTTAACTTGGCAATGTTACGGAGATGTAGAAAAGCTATCCTGGTAGTATTATCTATGTATTTATCAAATGATAGGTCAGAGTCGAATAAGACGCCGAGATTTTTGGCTACCGAGCCAGGAGTAATGGGGTAATCTGCAAGATTTAACATTAGATCTGGTATTTTCTGTCTTGTGGCCTTTGGGCCCAGAAGGAGAACCTCCGTTTTGTCACCATTAAGGTGGAGGAAGTTTAGCGACATCCAACATTTAATATCACTTACGCAGGCCTCGATTTTTCCTAATCTGGATTTGTCATCAGGTTTGGCTGATATATAAAGTTGGGTGTCATCTGCATAGCAGTGAAAGTTGACACCATGTTTATTTATAACTATTCCTAATGGTAACATATATAATGTAAATAATAGTGGTCCTAGGATGGAGCCTTGGGGGACTCCATATTTCACTTCTGAGTGTTTGGAGGGAATATTATCGAGCTCTACAAAATAATAGCGATTGGTTAAGTAAGAATTAAACCATGACAGGGCTGTACCGAGATTCCAACCCAGTTTTCTAACCTTTCTAGCAGGATCTTGTGATCTATTGTGTCGAAGGCTGCACTAAGATCGAGAAGCACTAATAGAGATACATAACCTTGATCAGAGGCAAGAAGGAGATCATTTGTTACTTTAACTAGTGCTGTTTCAGTGCTGTGGTGGGGCCTAAATCCAGATTGGAATTTTTCAAATATGTGGTTCCTGTGCAGATATAAGCATAACTGTTTGGCCACAGCTTTTTCTATGATCTTGGATATAAATGATAGGTTTGAGATGGGTCTGTAGCTAGATAGTACATTAGGATCAAGATTTGGTTTCTTGATCAGGGGTTTAATGACTGCTAGTTTACAGGATCTGGGCATGTGACCCATTGTGATGGATGAGTTAACTATATTTAAAAGAGGTTCGATTACAACTGGTAAAACCTCTTTGAGTAATTTAGAGGGAATCGAGTCTAATGTGCAAGTAGTAGAATTTAACGATGAAATTATTTTCTCCAATTCTAGTTGTGGGAGTGGATGAAAAGCTTCAAGCTTTTCTTCTAATGCTAGATTTTGTTCAAAGCTTCTGTGCTCGGAGTGGGCGTGTCCCAGCTTATTACGCTTATTACGTGACCTGTGGACCAATCTATGTGAGGCTTAGTGCTACGGAGCCAGAGTAAACCGAGGATTATATCATGTGTAACCCGTGGAAACACATAAAACATTACATTAGTGGAGTGCCCTTGCATAGTGATAGTGAGGGGAGGGGTGTGATGGCGCAACAGGCCACCCACAGGCCTGCCGTCCAGCGCATACACTTTTCTTGGCCGCTCCAACCTTCGGAGAGGAATCCTCATACGTCTTGCCACGTCAGCTCCGATCACATTCCCGGCTGCTCCCGAGTCCACTAAGGCAGAGACTCCAAAAGATACACACCGGTAAGTCACCGTCACGTCTACACACAATAATTGTTTGACCATGGAGCTACTCACCCGCGTCTTTTCCTTCTCGGAGGAAGCGGGCTCTCCTCCCACCGGCCTGGCTATCCCCAATTGCATGGGCTCTGACTCATCACATACTTTCTAGGGCGCCGGTAACTGTCGCCTCAGAGGCCATGTCCGTCTGGGGTTGCGCTCCGCCGGAGCTCGTGGGCGCGATGGCAGGCCGCTCTCTCCTCTTTCCCGGATTAGCCGGTCTAGGGTAATGGCCAGGCGCACCAGCTCATTGAAGGTTTTGGCCTCTTGTCGACAAGCCATCTCCACACGTAATTCCTGTTGGAGACCTGCCAGGAATGCGTCGACCAATGCAGCGTCATTCCACCCGGTTCCAGCGGCCACAGTGCGAAAGTCCAACGCATACTCGGCCGCGGGCCGGGTGCCCTGACGCATCCCCAGCAGGCTCTGACCACACGCTCTTCCTTGTCGCGGGTGGTTGAATACCTCTTTGAACTCGTCACGAAATGAGTCATAGTTCTGAGTTAACGGGGAGTTTCCTGTGTGCAGAGCTGCTCCCCAGGTTAAAGCTCTTCCCGTGAGTCTGGAGATTACATAGGCTACCTTGGCGGCATCGGTCATTTGCTCCTGAAATTGGAAAGACAACCCGCACTGGACCAGGAAGCCTTCGCATTTCTCCGGGTCTCCTCCGTATGGTTCAGGAGGAGCTATTGGCACTTTCACTCCCTCGCTTCGTGTTGGCGAAGGGGTGTTAGCCTGCAGGGTGAGGGATTGCACACAGCTCGTTAGCATTTGAAGTGCAATTTTTATCTCACCCACTTCTTGCTGCTGATGTCCCAGTAGGGCGCCTTGGGCGCTAAGGATCTCCATCGCGGTGGGCTCACCGCCTCCCGCTGCACCCGGCTGCACATTCTGTAACGGGTAGTGGTGAACAGCCGGAGGCGAGGGTTTGGCATTAAGCTCTTTATTCTCCATAATAATAATAAACGTAAAGACTCAGGCTTAATAGCAAACTTCAAATAAAAAATAAAAGGTAAGTAGTCCATATAAGGTTGCAGATCCGTAGGCTCCAGTGATGCTCAGGAAGCAGAGGGCGTAGGGACGTCAGGGCAGCAGCTTCTCTTCAGGCTTCAGTAATGTGCAGCACTGGACAGCAGGGGCCTCATGTACAAAGACTTGCGTGGATTTCTTAATGAAACTTGGCGTACGGACAAATCCAGAAAATGGCGTACGCAAAAAAAAATCCGGATGTATCAAACCGTGCTTACGCCGTAATCCACGCACGTCTTTGTACATCCCAATCAACGTGGAATTTAGCGCACATGAGAGAGTGGCTGACTCCGCCTGTGACACGCCCCCTATAAATATGCAAATTCATGTAAATATGCCCTGCACCGGAGGAGTTTCGTCTCGGATATATCACAAAGCATGTCAAAACGGGGAAAGAAGAGAAACTTCACCGAATGTGAAGTGGAGACGCTACTAAATGAAGTAGAGACGCGGAAAAAATGTTTGTTTGGCACGCTGTCCTCTGGCATTACGGCAAAGCGCAAAAGGTCTGAGTGGGACAGCGTGTGTGAAGCTGTAAATGCTGTGGGGTCAGAACAGCGCACACTAGCAGAAATAAAAAAAAATGGTCAGACATTAAGGTGGATGTAAAGCGGAGGCTGACTGCACATCGCCAGAGTGTGACCCAAACAGGCGGGGGGCAGGAGACATCCAACTCACTGCATTTGAGCAGAGAGTTGCCTGTATTATGGGTGACACGGCCATAACCGGCCATGATTTGTTGCCTTGCTTCTATGGCACCTGGGTTAGGCTGCGCGTTCATTTCTCCTGGCTCTGGGTCCGCTGGTTGCTCCACCACCTCCAACAATGGCATGCCGTACCTTAGCGCAACATTGTGCAGGACCCCACATGCCCTCACAATACTGCACACTTTCTCTGGCCGATACAGGAGCATTCCCCCGGTCCTGTCCAGGCAGCGCCACCGGCTTTTCAGCTGCCCAATTGCCCTCTCCACGACTGACCGGGTGCGAGAATGGAGAGAATTGTATCTCCGCTCCCGGTCAGTCTGTGGATTGCAAAGGGGGTCATCAGCCACGTCTTGAGCGCCAGTAGTCATGTATCCTAAGTAATTTAACAATTACCCATGTTTTAAATTAATTATTCTAAGCTGGCAATGTCAAATGCTTTAAATTTGTTGCTTACCAAGAAGCCACCCATCACGCACTCTGCCAGCTTGTAATCTTATCCCAACCATGCTGTTTGTAAGGATGTACGAATCATGGGTTGATCCAGGCCACCGTGCCACTACATTAGTAAGGCACATTTTTGCATCACAGATTATTTGCACGTTTATGGAATGAATTCACATAATCTATTCACATAAGCAAATTCCTCCTCAGATGGTGCCTTTATAGCAATGTGTGTGCAGTCGATCGCTCCGATTACAATCGGAAACCGGCTATCGCTGCAAATTGCGCTTTAATGTTTGCCTGGTCAACCGCATCATATGGGAACTTTATATACCTAGCTGACATGCATATGATCCCATCCAAAACAGCTGGCATGGCACGGCTCAAAGATGACTGGGATATCCCCGACCGGTCTGCCAGTTCTCTTTGAAACGAGCCAGTTGCCAGGAAGCCGATGGTTGTCAGCACCTGTAAAGGAACTGGTAATGCGCGACTCCTCGCCGTTTCTCTCTCCAAAACTGGACCCAACTCAGCACAGAGTTCCAAGAGGACAGCTCTTGGAAATCTGAAACGGCTTATAAGCCAGTCATGATCATGGGCCAAAAAATCATAATGGTCACTGAAAACGCGCTCTCGGCGAATTCGGCCATTAGCAATATCCTCCAGTAATGCCAACGCTGCCATCTCCCAAGAACTCCGCAACATTTCATGCATGTTTATATAATCTAGGCTAAGTGGAAACACGTTGAATAATTATTACAGTAAGGCAATGAAATTGTTTGATTAATTTACTGTTTACTTGTCTAATTTACTTAATTTTACCCAATAAGGGCTTACTACAATGTGTGCGAAAAGGATATCTTAATAGTTGTAATTTCGATGCACCTCTAAGTCTGACTTACTTTCGTAGTTTTTTAAACCATACATGTCCACAGGACCACCCAGTCCCTCTCAGTTCAGTCCTCTCTAAGGGGGAGTGTCTGGTGCTGTTTAATGGATTATCCTGTGTTATAATCATCTGTCTGTAACACTGTAGTTTTACTGATACTGTTTATTCAGGAGCTGGAGCACAAAATCATCTCTCTGGTGAAAAATGAGCTGAAGAGATTCAAGAATCTACTGAGTCCAGATTACCCAGCATGCACTGAGAGACAGGTGGAGGATGAGGAGGATCAGAGCAGTGTCAGAGAGGGGGCGCTGAAGATCACACTGCACGTCCTGAGGAACATGAACCAGACAGACCTCGCTAACACACTAGAGACCAGTAAGAGCTCTGGGTCATGACATCATAACATCACTTTACTTCAGAGGGAGGACACTGTTGGTGAATCTCAGTTCACAATGAGAATCTTAAATCAGTTTTGGTCTGTCCTCAGTTGACAGCTCAGGTGCAGACTCAAGACTCTCCTACATTTATCACTGTTGTCGTGTAACTGTAGAATATTGATGTTTTGAGGATACATTGTTATTCTTTTCAAATGAGATCTGACCAATCAGATTTGACCACAGGTCATTGTCTCATGATGTCACACACAGGTGTGTTTTCTATTTCCCTCCATTGTCTCTCAGATGTCTAGTCTGCTAGTTGTAGGTCTCCTCAGTCAGGTGACAGTTACCACTGTGTGTGGTGGAACTTGAGCTGGTGTAATGGTTTCTGCCATGAACCCATGTGTTCTCCATGTCAAACTCTCTAACCTGCCTTTAATTTAACACTTACAGTACTTTAGCACTACAGTACAATTTCCTGAATGTATCATGGCCAATCTATGGGGACTAAATATCTATTAATAATGATGTATTTTCTTGTATTTCATGTGATGAGTCTGTTATGATTGATCCTAAAGACATTAACATGTGTGCTGTTGTCTTCCTCTTTATCAGAACTGCCCCCTGCTTGCTACAGAAAACTCAAATCCAAACTGAGGGACAAATGTCAGAATATTAATGAAGGAATCTCACAGCATGGAACCACAGCACTTCTGAATGAGATCTACACAGAGCTCTACATCACAGAGGGAGGGAGTGGAGAGGTCAATAATGAACATGAGGTGAGACAGATTGAGACAGCATCCAGGAGACCAGCAACACAGGAGACACCCATCAAATGCAGTGACATCTTTAGACCCTTACCAGGACAAGACAAAGCCATCAGAACTGTGCTGACTAAAGGAGTGGCTGGAATTGGTAAAACAGTCTCAGTGCAGAAGTTCATACTGGACTGGTCTGAAGGAAATGTAAATCAGGATGTTCTCTTCATATTTCCACTTCCTTTTAGGGAGCTGAATTTGATGAAGGAGAAAAAGCTCAGTCTGGTGCAGCTTCTTCATTGCTTTTTTTTCCAAAAACATGAATTAAAACCAACTCACTATACATACTACAAAATTCTGTTCATCTTTGATGGTCTGGATGAGTGTCGTCTTCCTCTAGATTTCCAGAACAATGAGAGCTTGTGGGATGTAACAGAGTCGACCTCAGTGGATGTGCTGCTGACAAACCTCATCAAGGGGAATCTGCTTCCCTCTGCTCTCCTCTGGATAACCTCTCGACCAGCAGCAGCCAATCAGATCCCTCCTGAGTGTGTTGACCAGGTAACAGAGGTACGAGGGTTCAGTGGCCTTCAGAAAGAGGAGTACTTCAGGAAGAGAATCAGTGACCAGAGTCTGGCCAACAGAATCATCTCACACATGAAGTCATCAAGAAGCCTCTACATCATGTGCCACATTCCAGTCTTCTGTTGGATTGCAGCCACTGTTCTAGAGAGGATGTTGGGTGAAGCAGAGAGTGGAGAGATCCCCAAGACTCTGACTCAGATGTTCACACACTTCCTGATCTTTCACATCAAACACAAGGACCAAAAGTATGATCAGAAAAGTGACACTGACACTCAACAAACTAGAAAACATGTTTTGGCACTGGGAAAACTGGCTTTCCAACAGCTGGAAAAAGGCAACCTGATCTTCTATGAGGACGACCTGAGAAACAGTGGCATTGATGTCAGAGAAATGTCAGTGTATTCAGGAATGTGCACTCAGATCTTCAGAGAGGAGTTTGGTCTACACCTGGGGAAGGTGTTCAGCTTTGTACATCTGAGTGTTCAGGAGTTTCTGGCTGCTTTATATGTGTTTATTACCTTCATCTCCACCAACACAAATGTGCTGGAACAGCAACAACCTGGATTTTTCAGTATTTTCAAAAAATCAATATCTTCTCTTCTCAACAGTGCAGTGGACAAGGCCTTAGAGAGTCAGAATGGACACCTGGACCTTTTACTCCGCTTCCTTCTGGGTCTCTCACTGGAGTCCAATCAGACTCTCTTACGAGGCCTAATGACACAGACAGGAAGCAGCTCTCACAGCAAAAAAGGAAACAGTCGAGTATATCAAGGAGAAGATCAGGGAGAATCCCTCTCCAGAGAAATCCATCAATCTGTTCCACTGTCTGAATGAACTGAATGATCATTCTCTAGTACAGGAAGTCCAAAGATACCTGAGCAGAGGAGGTGACACTCGTCTCCATGGAGCCAGGCTCTCTCCTGCTCAGTGGTCAGCTCTGGTGTTTGTGTTGCTGAACTCAGAAGAGGAACTGGATGAGTTTGACCTGAGGAAATATGACCCATCAGAGGAATGTCTACTGAGACTGCTGCCAGTGGTCAAAGCATCCAGAAAAGCCATGTGAGTATTTTCATTTAGAGATTAACAGTGGATGTAGCACTGGATGCTCTTGAGTCAGAAGATAAATGACAAATGAAAAAGAGATTGAGAGAACTTTAGAGAGAGAGAGAGAGAGAGAAGGGTAGAGAAACCCCACAATAAAGAGAGAGAGAACATTAGAGAGAGAAGGGTAGAGAGATCCTACATCAAAGAGAGAACATTAGAGAGGGAGAAGAGTAAAGAGACCGTACATTAAAGAGAAAAGGGTAGAGAGACTCTACATTAAAGAACAATTTCACAAGATACTGACACCACTTACTGACTGGGGTTATTTATCAGGACAATTTTCTTGTGGTAATAACTTTTAGTTTCATATACACATATGACGAATACCCCAATATTAAAATGACATGTTATGAAAAATCCACCTTTTCAGTGCTTGTGCCCCAAGAAAAAGTAGAACAAAGCACTGAGAATGACCTACATTAGCACGCCGGTTGCAGTTGTGGACTGCAAGAGACGACTTCAGACTAGTGAGTCTCCAGAGAGTTCTTATCTGCACATCTCAGCCAGGGCAGCCATGCTGAACAACACCACACGCAAAGCACACATGGCTAAGAAAATTAAAGGCATCACAGTTACAGTTAACCTGAGCTGACGAGTGAGTATACCTGGTTCCCTCTCCTCAAACATGCTAGATGAAAGACTGTTGAAAGATTACTGAGAAAATAAGGTACTCTAGTCCTCACAAAAGGTAGTAATGTTTTTCCCCATCAGTGTGATCACTGGTGTACTCCATACTTGGGATAAACCCCCGGGGCAAAAGCCATCATTCAGGCTCTGACTAGGAAGTAAAGCGCAGGTGTCCATAACCAGCATGTCACATTCATTCGCTAACTCTCATCAATAATTCAGCCCTGCTTACATTACTGTCACTTTAATTTGAAGGCAGTAATACATTAATTGTGAGAGAAATAACATTTGTTGAGCACATGCTGCGCACTACAGTGGCCCTCAAAAGCACAGGGTGAAGTGTCCACTACAGTTACTGGCCTCTCTAGCGCCCCAGACTGGCTGCTCTGATACGTTTTAATCTGTTCATGCAATTAATTTCATCCTATTTTCCAAGATACAGTGGATTCTGGAATCCAGCATCATCTGATTGATCTACATTTTGTGCTGTATTTACTCCTCCTTTACAGACTGTCTGGCTGTGGTCTCACTAAGGAGTCTTGCAAGTCTCTCACATCAGTTCTACAATCAGAAAACTCCTCACTGAGAGAGCTGGAGATTAATAATAATGACCTACAAGATTCAGGAGTGGAGCAGCTCTGTGCTGGACTGAAGAGTTCACACTGTAAACTGGAGATTCTCAGGTGAGATTTCTGTCAATTTAATCTGGAATGGAAACAGTAAAGTGTGGAGACACTACAGAGTTTTAATAAATATTAAGATAAAGATTTATGTCCTTTTAAAAAGTCAATTTCCTTTTAAAAATAATATGATTCCTTTGAGTACAGTATTAAAAAATACTACCACACAAGGCAATGCAAGACAATTTCACACTTTATTATTATTTTATGAAGTTTTCTTCCTTAATTCATTCCAAATATTTTCTGTTAAAATTAACTGCATGACTTACATTTCATTTTATGGCCACATTGTGGAGAGAATGAAACATTTGTGCTGCATAACCAGATTTCCAGATTCTCCTAGAAGAGAAATGTAAAACTCTAAAGAGACACAAATGAGTCCTTGTCCACATGTATGTGGGTATTTATGGAAACACACACACTCCTACACAGAGCTCACTCCTACACAGAGCTGAACTGAACACACACTCCTACACAGAGCTGAACACACACTCCTACACAGAGCTGAACACACACTCCTACACAGAGCTGAACACACACTCCTACACAGAGCTGAACACACACACACAGAGCTGAACACACACACACACTCCTACACAGCTCTACATAGAGCCTGCATAAACACACAGCCTGTAAAACAGCTCTGCCCCAAGTGTCTTATATATGTTCCAAATCCAGACGTCCACATCCACACTACTGTGAAAGAAAATGTGGCAATATATTTTCATTTCATCTACATATATGACAAATACCCCAATATTAAAATGACATGTTATGAATAATCCACCTCTTCAGTGCTTGTGCACATACATTTGACTACATTATATCAAAGCTCAGAGCTTAGGTTAGGATTATTAGGTTTATTATTGTGGAGGGTGTTTGGTGGTGTAGGATCATAGGTGAGGAATGGATACGAGATCTCAACATGTCAGTAGTTTATTATAAAACACAGGGTGAAGCCTCCACTACAGTTACTGGCCTCTCTAGCACCCCATACTGGCTGCTCTGATACGTTTTAATCTGTTCATGCAATTAATTTCATCCTATTTTCCAAGATACAGTGGATTATTTATCAGATGTTCAGATTCTGGAATCCAGCATCATCTGATTGATCTACATTTTGTGCTGTATTTACTCCTCCTTTACAGACTGTCTGGCTGTGGTCTCACTAAGGAGTCTTGCAAGTCTCTCTCATCAGTTCTACAATCAGAAAACTCCTCACTGAGAGAGCTGGAGATTAATAATAATGACCTACAAGATTCAGGAGTGGAGCAGCTCTGTGCTGGACTGAAGAGTTCACAGTGTAAACTGGAGATTCTCAGGTGAGATTTCTGTCAGTTTAATCTGGAATGGAAACAGTAAAGTGTGGAGACACTACAGAGTTTTAATAAATATTAAGATAAAGATTTATGTCCTTTTAAAAAGTCAATTTCCTTTTAAAAATGAACAAGCAGGCAAAGCCAAACAATACGACGCGGAAGACTCAACGCGTAAAACTAAACTCAAAGAAAACAAACCAACAAAAGACGTCAGGGGAAGTAACTGGCTAGCAGGCAAAATACCGCAAACAGAAAACCCTTCCCAAAATAACAAATGGATAAGAAAATAGACAGCGTAGGAAAACTTGAGATAGGCCAGGGAGCGGCGCAGGAGGTAAGTACTCGAAAAATGACAGAGGACGAACAATGAGAGAGAGAGAGATAATGGTGGCGAAACACCAGCGGACGCAACGGAACCAACAAAATTGAGGAGTCTGAGCAACGAGAGGCATAGAGACCAAAACGATTCAGCATTGATCTGCCGCAACCCTCTCCCTAAAGTAGTCAGGGAGACAGCTGCAGCAGCTCACTGCGTAAACCCCGCATAGAGCCAGGCCGTGGGCTCCTTCTAACGGTGGCCGGAGGAACCGCACTGGAGCCAACCAGTGCGGTATTAAAAATACTACCACACAAGGCAATGCAAAACAATTTCACACTTTATTATTATTTTATGAAGTTAAAATTAACTGCATGACTTACATTTCATTTTATGGCCACATTGTGGAGAGAATGAAACATTTGTGCTGCATAACCAGATTTTCAGATTCTCCTAGAAGAGAAATGTAACACTTTAAAGAGATATAGATGAGTCCTTGTCCACATGTATGTGGGTATTTATGGAAACACACACTCCTACACGTAGCTGAACACACACACTCCTACATAGAACCTGCAGAAACACACAGCCTGTATGTCACAGTGACACTCCTGGACCCCTCCTTTTGGGCGTGTGTTTATGTTGTCTAAGACCATATGTGTAGTTCCGTGGGGGTGTGTTCATCGGTCTCACCTGTGGCTTGTCTCATCATCACAAGAGGATAGTGTTGTTCGTCTATTAAATGTGTGTTACGCAGAGTCCTGTACTCGTCTTTGTTTGAGTCACATATGTTGAGCGTAACTTTTGTTTCATGTGCGATAGTGCTATGAATATATGTTAATAAATCACTGTGTTAACATGCAAACTCCCTCGTCTTTTGCATCCAAAAAACTCGCTGCACTGTAAAACAGCTCTGCCCCAAGTGTCTCATATGTTCCAACTCGAGACCTCTGAATCCACACTACTGTGAAAGAAAATGTGGAAATATATTTTCATTTCATTTACATACATGATAAATACCCCAATATTAAAATCACATGTTATGAAACTTTGACCCTTTCAGTGCTTGTGCACATACATTTGACATTATATCAAAGCTCAGAGCTAAGCAGGTTAGGATTATTAGGTTTATTATTGTGGAGGGTGTTTGGTGGTGCAGGATCATAGGTGAGGAATGGATACGAGACCTCACCATGTCAGTAGTTCATTATAAAGCACAGGGTGAAGTGTACATTACAGTTACTGGCCTCTCTAGCGCCCCACACTGGCTGCTCTGGAAATGCATCTCCCTCACTGTCTCTCTCCCTCTTTTTCCCCTCCTTTCTGCAGATTGTCTGGTTGTTTGGTCACAGAGGAAGGCTGTTCTTTTCTGGCTTCAGCTCTGAGCTCAAACCCCTCACACCTGAAAGAACTGGATCTGACTTACAACCACCCACGAGACTCAGGAGTGAAGCTGCTCTCTGCTAGACTGGAGGATCCCCACTGCAGACTGGACACACTCAGGTATGTAGGAACCCCCTTAAACTCCCTGTGTGAACACACACTCCAAATGTGTGAAGAACAAGACACATGGTCTAATTCTTAAAATACATACAGTATCATACATGACACCAGTGGCAGCTCGTCAGTAGGGGGCGCTTGGGTACCGCCCCCATCAAATTTTTCAGAAAAAAATGCTACTTAGACATACAGCGAGAAAAATAAGTATTTGAACACCCTGCAACTTTGCAAGTTCTCCTGCTTAGAAATCATGGAGGGGTCTGAAATTTTCTTAGATGCAGGTCCACTGTGAGAGACATAATCTTAAAAAAAAAAAAAAAATCGATAAATCACAATGATGTATGATTTTTTAAAAAATGACCCAATTATTTCCTGTGGGGATGGTCGTGTGTGTGTTCATTCACCTCATTATCGTAATGTGTCACATTCGCAGCTTGTTACGTGAATACTATATGTTAAGGTTTCTTAAATCGTCTCTAGACGTAGATCATAGCCTTCAGGGTTCATAGACAGCATTATAAATTTGATCAGCCCTCAGTGTTCCGTAGGCAGCGCTGGGAGAACAGATTCACAACACACGGGTGTAGGGGTTTCACCTACTAATCCTTTAAAGTAGATTAATTTGTTTTACCTTAATTATTAATCAGTCTCATTAATTTAGAATCAGTATCATATGCAAATTATACCAGAACCACAACATTTAGTTCTCAACTAAAGGTAACTAATGGTTTGGTATCTGAAGGATTTAACTATGAATTCTTGGGAGGTTTTGGCAGCAACCACTTTTGAATGACATCAACACAGACAAATTGGTGAAAATAAATGATACATTTATTTAAAACCAACTACTCTAAACAAACAGCATCAACAGGGATCAGTATATTTACAGTGAAGGCTCGGCGTCTAGTGTGTGTGAATGTGTAAAAGGGGAGAGTAAAAGTGTGCGCGCTGTCGTGCGCCTGTGAGGTCGTGCGCGTGTGAGGAGGCGGGAGTTGTAATCTCAGTTCTCCTATGGAGAACAAAGCAACTAAAATGGCGCCGACTTTGAACAGTAGAGTATGGTGGCTGTATGTTAATGAGCTCAGCTGGTTTATTCTAAAGTGGTCAGAACAAAGGATAATGGCGCTGGCTTAATAACTAAAAATTAACGTGGTGTGTCCGAGAATGGGGAAGACTATATCAGTTACAAATTAAACATGCATAGATCGCATGCATAGCACAGAAAACTTTGTATGAACAAATCTGGATTGCGTTAAAGAAAGCTGAACATAAAAAACAGAATATCTTAACTGAACTTGGTTAAGTCTGCAGTTCAAATAACTATGCCCTTTGAAAAGCTATGCCCAGCGGTTAGACTCTCACGTGTTGAGGATTTTGGGTGGTTTCGTCGTCCTCGCTGAATTCTCCTGGAATTAGGAGGGAATTTCCACCACAGGTTCCTCGTTGATAAAAGTGACGTCGTCCAGGTGTCCTGGGAATCGTCCTTCTGGATATGGAGTCCAGGAATGTGAGTCTCATCCACGGTTTAACGACAGGGAATTGATCGCCTTTGTGTCAGTCCGTGTGGCAGCGTGAGCAAGCTTGATAGAAGTAGGTCGGTGAATCTGTTGCTGTGGCGACGTTGATCAGTTGGTTGTTGGATTACACCGTTACTTGGGCTCGTTAATTAAGTAATACGACTTTCGGCTGTTTGCCGTGTTGCGCTACACCTCCTCCCGTCTTAGCGCAGCGCGTCCGTTTGATGCAAAAGAGAAAACAATCACCAGTCTTGTGCCTTTTAATCTTTTATTAAAGGAAGCATAAAATAAATGCAGAGATCTCTGGAGAGTACACCACAAGAGTGAAAAGCGTAAGCTATTCGAGCCCCTCGGAGTGTAACTCTGAGCCAGTCAGCGTCTGTCCCTATCTTTATAATCAGAACCTGAGTGTGGCCCCCACCCCTGTTGGAATACCCCAAAGTCTACTTGTTTTCCAAAACTGCTGGTCTGTTCCCTTCCGATTGTCAAAAGCACCGTTTGCATTTGACAGTTGCAAAGATAAAATACCCCTTATCAGCATCCTGTGTCAACAGACCCTTTTTCTGTTTTCCAACTCCCATCTACGCCCTTAAAACATGCTTGTCAGCATTTACCATCTATATGACACTCTTAACACTAAGCAGTTTGATTAATAATGTAATAGTAAATTATAATGCATGATGCCAAGCAGTTGATTACTAATGAAATGCTAGCAAAATATAAAGTATTAAAATATGATTCCCAACAATACCCTCTTTTTATCTCTATTAAAAGAGATCACCATCCA
>JAGXOD010000251.1:0-32169 GCA_020368025.1 Brachyhypopomus occidentalis | reverse complement strand
AGGTTCTGAAATATTTTAATTATCTGAGATTTTTTCTCACCATTTTCCTTACAGGTGTGTTTTTGTGCTGATCAAATTGGTCCAAACCAGAATCAGGATACTGAAGTTTTTTCGCAATGAGAGACAATCTGTTACACTTGAATGTTCATATGATACGAGTCAAAATGTTCTTCTTTACTGGTACAGACAGTTTAATAACAAAAGCACCACAGTATTTACTGTATAAAGGCATAAGAGCATATAGTTCATATGAACACACATCAGATCCACGTTTTTCATCAGCTGCCTCTCACACATCCACTCAGCTCACTATTAGTGGACTCACTCTGGCAGACACAGCTCTCTACTATTGTGCTCTTCGCACCCAGTGGTACAAAGTCTCTGAGAGGCTTTACAAAAACTGATACACGTAATATTTACTTTGAACCTGAGGAGCATCTAAACCACTGATACTGCTGATACTGAATGTACTGTAGAACACCTGGGAAAAGGTGGTTAAGATAAAAACGTCTTTGAACTGGCTTTTTTTTTTTACTTCAAAAATTTGTATCAGGGAAGTCACTGACATCAGAAGACAAGTCTGGATCACATAAACAGCTCCGTCTCCATGTACAACCACAATACCTCACACAAGATCCACAATGATACCACTATAAATCTTCCTTCTGGTATCATATATTAGCCTTAATGTATATCAAGGAAATGTGTACAGCTGAAATCCCCCTAGCACTGTTTGTGTAAGGGGTTGACTCCGTGTCCGGGCTGACTCGCGGAGTGACGCGAGTCCTCGAACCCCGAGAACCCGTGGGATTTTTAATGATTGGGCACAAGTGCAATAAAACAAACTAGGAAACTGAAACCTCCGTAAAAACAACACGGGAAACGCGGATAAAAAAAAAATAAGAAAACTAGAAAAACTAAACGTAGGGCTACTAGGCGCATATAGGGCAAAAAGGAAACCAAAAACCACACGGAGCAGGCTCAACGTGTCACAAACACACAAAGGCAAATACCCATAAAGGGAGAGAAAATAATAAATGATAGGAAATGAAACAGGGCAAGGAAATACTTCGAAAGGCAGACCCGTAAATAACTCGAAACATCCCGATCAAGAGGAATACTGGAAGGCTCAGAACGATACCGAAGGCTGTGGTAGAATGAGCAAAATGCATCATACAACTCAGCGTTGAATCACCGCAACTGTCACCCTTTAGTAAGGGGAAAGACAGCTGCGGATCCTCAACGCTGATTACGAGGAATGGGGAGGAGAACTCCCTCTAGTGGCAACAGAGGGAGTCGCGCTGGAGCCATCCCTGACAGTTTGATTCTTCCAGCTTCATAAATGTCAGGGTGGAGCAGTGTGAGGTGGTGTAAGGGTGGAGCAGTGTGGGGTGGTGTAAGGGTGGAGCAGTGTGAGGTGGTGTAAGGGTGGAGCAGTGTGAGGTGGTGTAAGGGTGGAGCAGTGTGAGGTGGTGTAAGGGTGGAGCAGTGTGAGGTGGTGTAAGGGTGGAGCTCTGTACCTCAGTATAAAACTACATGAATCCCATTCAGCTTTGGCTTCACTCACTTCACATCTCCATCATGTTTCTATTTGTATTTTCTGTCCTATTGACACTTTCAGGTGAGTTTGACTTAATCTTTTATTGTTTGTTTTTTTTTTGTTTTGTTTTTTGTTAAAGAAAAAAACATTTGTCAAAAATTATAGCCCAACTGGTAAAAATTCAACTAGTACTTGAAATTTATTTACCCATTTTTTCTTCCCCAGGAGAGACGTCAGCACAGACAATTGAGCCACTTAGACCAGACACACACGTCTCAGAGGGGAAGGAAGTTATTATAACATGCAAATACAGTACAAATTATGCTCTTTACTGGTATCGCCAGTATCCCAGTTCGAGACCAGAGTTTATTGTTTTCATGTATTCACATGAAACAAGTAGGACCTCAGGACATCAGGACCTCAGGACCTCAGGACTTCAGGACTTCAGAACCTCAGGACCTCAGGATCTCAGGACCTCAGGATCTCAGGACTTCAGGACTGCCTCTTTGAGTGAACTTTATAGTCTGCATGCATCTATTATGCTCCCAACATCACACTGAAACTTTTAAAAAAATAAAATGATTAATAACTTTGATTCTGTTACTAAAGGTGTTTCTACATGTTACTGAATTATTGTTTTCTGAATGTTGATTTTTGTTATTACTTGAAGTACAGTACATGAGGACCTTATAACTGTTATGATAAATAAAGTAGCTGAAGTTGGGTGCTGTGTCTTTGTTCCAAGTGAGTGTATTATATCCAAGAATGATAATTTCACTAATGTTGGCTAATGGCTTTGTTGGACATAGCATAAGTTAATGTTAACTTGCAGGCTGGTGATGTGGGTGTGGGGGTGTGGCTAATGATGGGGGTGTGGCTAATCATCTACAAGGTGGAGAGGCAGAATGCAGCTCTGTGTCTCAGTATAAAACTACATGAATCCCATTCAGCTTTGGCTTTCACTCACTTCACTCACTTTCACTCACATCTCCATCATCATGCTGCTCTTTACACTTTCTCTCCTACTCACACTTTTAGGTGAGTTTATCTTCATAATAGTGGTCCTTGAAATCACAGAAGTAATTTAAGAAATGTATGTTCTTGGTAATGAAATTTACTGATGAAAAAGTTTGCCTTGGTGAGCATTTCTATTTAATTACTTTTTCCTCTTCTTCTCCCACCAGGTGAAGTCTCAACACAGAACATTGTACCAGTTGACCCAGTAAAGCATGTGTCAGAGGGGGAAACTGTTACTCTCTCTTGCACTCACAGTGGGAGCACTGGTGATTATCTTCAGTGGTATCGCCAGTTTCCCACATCTAGACCAGAGTTTCTTCTTCCTGCATTTGAAAATCAACTGAACAGTGACCCTAATCTTCCTAGAATGTCTGCAGAAGTTATAAAGGAAAAAGACCAAAGACGTGTGGATCTGCTGATCTCCTCTGCTGCAGTATCAGACTCTGCTCTGTACTACTGTGCCGTGAGGCCCACAGTGGCAGGAAACACAGATACACTGTACAAAAACCTCCTACTACAGAGATAAGCTTAAATAGGAGTGATGTATTTAGAAGACAGAACTATGCTTCTGTAAAATTAAAGTGTCATTACATAGTGTGAAGATTTATAATAAACGTATTATAATTATTGTTGGTATGAAGTTGTAATGGGATCATCTTGTATTCAACAATTGAGAATCATACTGGCCTGATTATAACCATCAACTAATCTGTCACTCTGTTCCCCATCGGCATTTATGATTATTAAAAGAACAACCTTATTTCTATGATATTAAATGTGCACTATCTACTAGAATAGTAGTCAGCTGGTCTCATCACCACAATTGCATCAATGCAAAACATCATTCCAATTTCAACACACTGTAATGACAACAATCAACCACAGGAGGGCAGACTTTATAAAGATTTGCATTAGAAGGTGAATCAGAAGTGAGTGCATTACATTCTCAGGAAACTACAGCAGTTAGAAGTGTGGGGAGGTGTAAGTGTGGAGCAGTGTAAGGTGGTGTAAGGGTGGAGCAGTGTGAGGTGGTGTAAAGGTGGAGCAGTGTGAGGTGGTGTAAGGGTGGAGCTCTGTACCTCAGTATAAAACTACATGAATCCCATTCAGCTTTGGCTTTCACTCACTTCACATCTCCATCATCATGCTGCTCTTTACACTTTCTCTCCTACTCACACTTTTAGGTGAGTTTATCTTCATGATAATCAACTTTATTTTTACATAGTAATGCAAGATAGAATTTGATGGAATTTTTGCTCTAATATGAGTGCAAACAGATATTTTTTTTATTCTAGGGAAGATCTCAACACAGAAAATTGATCCACTTGAGACAGTAAAGCAGGTGTCAGAGGGGGATCCTGTTACTCTCTCCTGCACTTACAGTACAAGTGGTGGGGTGATGCTCTTCAGTGGTATCGCCAGTATCCCACATCTACACCAGAGTTTATAGTTTTAATTTATCCAAGTGAACGAACAAAACCTCTGATATTCCTGGTATGTCTGCAAAAGTTCACAAAGAGCAAAGTCGTGTGGATCTGCTGATCTCCTCTGCTGCAGTATCAGACTCTGCTCTGTACTACTGTGCCCTGGAGCCCACAGTGACAGGAAACCCAGATACACTGTACAAAAACCTCCATCTACAGGGACGGGCTTAAATAACTAAGATTTATTATATGAGCTATGATAAAACTAAGAAAAAAATAGTGTTTTTAACAACTTAGTGGGAAGTTTTAATACAACATATATTTTAGGTCTCTAAATTTGACACCCTAATTAGATTTGTACTATTCACTTCAACAGAATGATGAATATGATCAGCTGAAAATATAACACTTTAATATATGTAATAACCAAATTATTACTGTAAACACAATAATGCATTCAAATATATTACTTTACTGTATATCTACACATTGTAATGACACAAGTTTACCAAAAGGGGGCAGACTTTATGTAGATTTTCATTGGTACTGAAAGTGACAGGCAGTTTAAAGGAGAAGCATTAACATTAACATAAGTAACATTAAGGCATTTACCATGCTTTGACTCTAAAATAAATTATCATATTGCATATATGAGTTAGGAATGGAGCAGTGTGAGGTGGTGTAAGGGTGGAGCAGTGTGAGGTGGTGTAAGGGTGGAGCTCTGTATCTCAGTATAAAACTACATGAATCCCATTCAGCTTTGGCTTCACTCACTTCACATCATCGTCATGTTCCTATTTGTATTTTTTGTGCTAGTGACACTTTCAGGTGAGTTTAACTTAATCTTTTATTGTTTTTGTTTTGTTTAGTTTTTTGTTAAACAAAAAATCATATAGCCCAACTTGTAAAAATTCAACTAGTACTTTACTGAAATTTCTTTACCCATTTTTTCTTCCCCAGGAGAGACGTCAGCACAGACAATAGAACCACTTACACCAGACACACACGTCTCAGAGGGGGAGGAAGTTATTATAACGTGTAAATACAGTGTAAAAAATGTTCTTTACTTGTATCGCCAGTATCCCAGTACGAGACCAGAGTTTATTGTTCTCATCTATTCACATGAAACAAGTAAAAGTTCAAGTCTTCCTCGTCTATCTGCTGTTAGTGATAACAGTAAAAACCTTTTGCATCTGAAGATCTCTTCTGCTGCAGTATCAGACTCTGCTCTGTACTACTGTGCCATGGAGCCCACAGTGACAGGAAACCCAGCAATGCTTTACAAAAACACTGTGGGGAGTTAAAAGGCTTGTGGTGAAATTATGTTTTCTTATCTGAGAATTTGAAATACTACAGACATGCTGAATTTCTATTGTTTATTCTGCCATCTCTAGTGTGAAGGTGACAGGACGTCTACAACGTGTCCGTTCACTCTGTGCCCAGTGCCACTGATCTTTCTTTTAATAACAATTTTTTATTATGATAGTTACACATGGACCGTACACAAGTAATCACAGAAAACAAAAGGCGCACGGACCAGGTCAACGTGGCAAACAGGTAAGGGCATAAATGAAAGAACTCTAATAAAAATAATAAACGATAGGAAATAATAGAATTAGGAAAACTTGAGAAAGGCCAGGAATGGCGCATGAGTTAAACAACTCGAAAAAGAATAGAGTAGGCGATATAACACCAAAGGTATAGCAAGAGCGAGGCTGACTGAATGCTTAGAGAAACAAACAATCCAGCAATGAGTTACTGCCACAGTCTCCCTTTAGTAGGAGGGACGACAGGTGCAGCACCTCATTGCTGATTGCGAGGAATGCGAGGAATGCAGGCTTGATGATCTTTCCATCAGAGAGCAGTACTGTATCGCATGGAACGCCCCGATTACCACAACTGGATGCTAAAGTGAATGTAAAAGACAAAACAGTGGATCTGCTGATCTCAGTGATAATAAAGACCAAGATATTTCTCTGGTATTTCTGAGTTTGTCCTGTAAAGTAGAGTTCAGCTCAGTCAGCGCAACAGCAACTGTAATGAGGCAAACTGTCATTGTTGGACTGGATCCATCTGCATATGTTGGAAAGGCAGCATCAAAGTCTGGACCTCAACCCTGCTGAGATGCTGCGGCAGGTTCTTTGGAGAACTGTGCATGAACTAATGCTCTCCAACACTGAGGAACTGGATCAGTGTTGAGAATACGAGAGGGCTAAAGTTTCCAACACACTGAGAGACTGAAGGTTATGCAGCACCGCCCCAGGAACCACAACACCCAGAATTCCCAGCAACACCTACTCAGATCCCCCTCTCCCGTTTATTTATAATATTTATAATCAGGACACTGCCTCTCTGTCATCGTAAAGTATTCCCACTTCAGGACCTCAGGACCTCAATTGCATCAATGCAAAACACCATTCCAATTTCAACACACTGTAATGACAACTGTAATCAACCACAGGAGGGCAGACTTTATAAAGATTTGCATTAGAAGGTGAATCAGAAGTGAGTGCATTACATTCTCAGGAAACTACAGCAGTTAGAAGTGGGGGAGGTGTAAGTGTGGAGCAGTGTGATGTGGTGTAAGGGTGAAGCAATGTGAGGTGGTGTAAGGGTGGAGCAGTGTGAGGTGGTGTAAGGGTGGAGCTCTGTGTCTCAGTATAAAACTACATGAATCCCATTCAGCTTTGGCTTTCACTCACTTCACATCTCCATCATCATGCTGCTCTTTACACTTTCTCTCCTACTCACACTTTTAGGTGAGTTTATCTTTATAAAGATTTTTCTATAATAATAATTAACAAACAAGGAAACAATTTGACATAATCTTTGTTATTCTTATGACTGAATTTATGTTGAATATGTATTTATATGAGAGAAATTCTTACAACATTCTTACAACATGAAAGAGATCAAATGTTTTTCTTTTCTTTCCCAGGAGAGACGTCAGCACAGACAATAGAACCACTCACACCAGACACACACGTCTCAGAGGGGGAGGAAGTTATTATAACATGTAAATACAGTGCTACAACTGATCCTCTTCACTGGTATCGCCAGTATCCCAGTTCAAGACCAGAGTTCATTGTTCTCATCTTTCCACATGAATCAAGTAAAAATTCGAGCTTTCCTCGTCTGTCTGCATCTATTGAAAAGAACAACAACCTTTTACATCTGAAGATCTCCCCTGCTGCAGTATCAGACTCTGCTCTGTACTACTGTGCCATGCAGCCCACAGTGACAGGAAACCCAGATATACTGTACAAAAACCTCCTACTGCACAGATAAGCTTAAATAATGCTGAAATATTCATAAAGGCTGTGCATTTGGTAATTTTAAAAGTGAAATTCATTGTATCAGACATCTACATCAAAAATAAAATTACAAATTGAGACAAAAGTGTTTGCGACGGTAGTGTGAATATAGAGAGAATTAAGTTTCATAGCACACTTAATTAAATCAAGATAGAGAACTATTTATCTTTTAAATGTTCAAAGATGCATTCCTTAAAATGAAGATGGACAAATGTGACCAACACATGTGCACATACATATAAATACAGCATTAGTGCAACAGATCTAATAATCAGTAATAATTAAATAAATTCTGGAGAAGGTAAGTGTGCGTGAGCCACTCTTTAATAGTGCCCAGGTGAGTGTCAGGGGGTGAACGGTGTGACAGGGTGGTGCAGGTGATCAGGAGGCGGAGGAAGTAGGGGGCGTGTCAGTGTGCATCACAGCTACATCACAGCTACACCACAGCTACACAAAGACTCCTGGAGCTCAGAAGATACAAGAGTGGAGAACACAGAATATTCTCATCACATAAAGACCAGTCATCATGTTCAGCATAACAATACTGTGTGTGTGGCTTTTACTGGGTGAGTTTACACTTGTTTGTATTAATTTTACTATTGTAAATACAGAATGAAGGATAAATGACTCTGTGTGGTGTTGAAAGAACAGAGAGTGAGTCAGACTTATGTAACTCTGCCATGATCCAGTTAACTTTATCTTCTCTTCTCTATGGCAGGTGACTCTATGGCAGATCCAATAGAACCACTTTTCCCCCATAAAGCTGTGCTTCAGGGTGATGATGTTACCCTGTCCTGCAGCTACAAACAGTTCAGTGATACTGTGCGGAATCTCCACTGGTACAGACAGTATCCACAATCCAGACCTGAATTCCTCCTCTACATCTTTCCAAGTGGAACTAAAAGTGAACCTCTCCGACGACGATTGTGTTTTCCCCTTTTATATTAGTCTGGTCGTGGTATGGCCTCTTGTTTTTGTACACTTTGTATAGCCTGTATACAAATGTTCACCTCATTATTTTCAAACCAGTGGTTGGGACGGACGTCACTCAGTTGAGGCTATTTTGGGTCATTTTTTGTCCTCTGTTTATTTCTAGGGAGTTAGGTAGGTTATTGTATATTGTTTTTCTTGTTTCTATTTCTGGAAAATAGGAAGTTAGTAATTCTGTTTTTTTTATGTATTTTGAAGTTCTGTTTCTTTGGCTATATCAGCTCCCGAATTCTATTTTGTCCCAAACAAATAAATTAAATTTCTTTATTTATATGTATTTCTGCCTTTTTCCTGTTACGAGCTGGTAGCCTAGGCCGGGTCGTAACACTCTCCCATCTAGACGTCTGTCTGCTGATGTTGATCAGAATCATAAACAAGTGGATCTGCTGATCTCCTCTGCTGCAGTATCAGACTCTGCTCTGTACTACTGTGCCCTGCAGCCCACAGTGACAGGAAACCCAGATACACTGTACAAAAACCTCTTCCCACACAAAGAGAGTTTTCCTAAAATTATCATGTCTATTTGTTTACATGACTCCTAAATAACCAATTCAGTTTTCACATAGTGGTACTGGAAATACTTCAGTCAGTGGATCATGTGTTGTGTAAAGATAAACGTTTCCTCCTGATATACAATAATTTTGGAGTTCCACCAGAAGGGGGCAGCGTTCATCTAGAAATCCTGAAACTGCAGGTGATGTGACACTGGGTTGTTCTAAGGGAAGATGAAGAAAAGGAGAATCTGTATCAGAAACTGAGTCTGCAGTTCAGTCATGGCATGTGTTAGTGGACACTGGCTTCTGTTTCTCATTTTAGGTAAGATGGACATTACAGAACAGAAACAGAACTTTCTGCACTGGATGAACGTACAACATATTTAGTGAACTGGAGATCTTATATTATAAAAAAAGAATTTACACCTACTAAACCAAACTAATACTAAAATGTTCCCTCTCTTGTCTTTGAATCTCTTCAGCAGGTTATAGTTCTGGAGAGGGAATAGGACCAGTCTCCTCCACTGTAAATGTCCTACATGGAAATCCTGTTACCCTCTCCTGTCTGTACAATGGATCTTATGCATCTGATTCTCTGCTGTGGTATCGTCAGTATTCCAGATCCAGACCACAGTTTCTTTACCTGGTTGGTGAAGCTAAATTTGAAGTAAAAGCTGATCCCCCAGTACCAGGAGTGTCTGCAGTAGTAAATGAAGATAAAAATCGTGTGGATCTGCTGATCTCCTCTGCTGCAGTATCAGACTCTGCTCTGTACTACTGTGCCCTGGTGCCCACAGTGACAGGAAACTATGATCATCTGCACAAAAACGTCTGAATGTGAATCTGAATCTACAAAAACTGTTTTATCCTGTGTGGAAGTTCAACCATTTCAACCACACAAGGTTGATGGCTCAAGATGGCTCTTTTTTTGTTATAAATTTGTGAGAAGCATCAAGTATGGAGCTCCCAATTCATCTAACACCACTGGATGAATGTAAAAGGAAGCTGGTTTGTTAGTGTGGAAGACAGTGGTTTGTTCATTAGGGACCTGAACACACAATTGTAGAGCTGATTTTTGACAATGCTATATAAATATATTTGCTATATATAATACATTTATATGTATATGTATACATATAATACATATGACTTGCCTGGACGTATTTGTTGAATGCATTTTACTCAACGTAGATTTAACACACAAATACACATCACATAATACATGTAGCCATTGCACACACTACAGGATGAGAGAGGAGCTTGATGTGATGAGTGAGAGGATCTTGATGTGATGAGTGGGAGGAGCTTGGTGTGATGAGTGGGAGGAGCTTGATGTGATGAGGGTATAGTATGTGTAGTATAGTGTGTTTCAGGAGATACTGGCATTCTTGTGTAAAGCTCAAGACCTGAACTTACATTCAGGATGAACATACTACTGCTCATCTCTGTCATAACTCTTCCCAGTATTGGTAAGTTGTCAATATAAAATAAAATTGACAGTATTTGGGTTTCTGTTTAATAATATAATTAAATGAACATTTTTGTTTTTACAGCTGACTCTGCAGACAGTGGCATTAGACCAGACAATGCCATCATCTCCTTAACTGAAGGCAGCAGTTCCACACTGTCCTGCACGTATGATGGGTCACCTTATAGTCTCCACTGGTACCTACAGAAGTCTGGATCAAGACCAGAGTTTCTGCTGCTAATTATTAGAAGTACAGAAGATGTTACATATGCAAAGCCACCTCACCCACGACTGTCGGTAAAACTTAACAAAAACGCAAAGAAAGTGGATCTGCTGATCTCCTCTGCTGCAGTATCAGACTCTGCTCTGTACTACTGTGCCCTGGAGCCCACAGTGACAGGAAACCCAGATACACTGTACAAAAACCTCCTACTACAAACATATGGTTAAATAGGTCTGGTATTTTCACAAGACAGAGGTCTGTCTAGTGTAAAATTAAGGTCTGGTCACATAGCTGGGTGATTTGTAGTAAAGGTATTATAATCACTCTTGGTATATAGTTGTAATGGGATCATCTTGTGTTCAATAATACAGAATCATACTGGTCTGATTATATGTGTGTCACATCTATGCATACAATTCTCTGTGTCTATTCACCAGATTTCATTAATTGACAAAATTGTCTATATGATAAAGTTAGATATACAAAATTTACTTAACAAAATAAAATAGCCGATCTCATGAACACTTTGATGCATCAACACAAAACATTATTCCACTTTCAAAACAGTGTAGTGACTACAATCTACCACAGGAGGGCAGACTTTCTGAAGACTTGCATTTGTACTGAAACTGAACTGCACAGTTAGAAGGTGAATTAGAACTGGATGATGTTTATATCAACACATTGTAAAGACACCAGTTTGCCAAAAGAGGGAAGACTTTATGTAGATTTGCATCGCTCTTGAAATGCAATTTAAAGGGGAAGCAGAAGTGAAGAATTTGAAACTATATGAGAACCTACAGCAGTGTGATTATCACATGTTTATCAGTGTTTTTGTTAGTATGTTACTGTGTTACTAGTCTTGGGTCATGGACTCAAATTAAGAGGTTAAAAATTAATAATGGAATATGACTGGAATATGATTATGGAATATGAATCTGAAAATGATTAGTTAAATATATTAACATTTGGGCATTTACCATGCTTTGATTTTTGTAAAATAAATGATAGTTATATTACATATATGAGTTAGGGTTAACTGATATTCATGAATGTGAGCAAATATGACCTGAGAGAAACTGTAAGGGTGGAGCAGTGTGAGGTGGTGTAAGGGTGGAGCAGTGTGAGGTGGTGTAAGGGTGGAGCAGTGTGAGGTGGTGTAAGGGTGGAGCTCTGTATCTCAGTATAAAACTACATGAATCCCATTCAGCTTTGGCTTTCACTCACTTCACATCTCCATCATCATCATGCTGCTCTTTACACTTTCTCTCCTGCTCACACTTTTAGGTGAGTGTATCTTCATGACAGTAGATTTTTTTACAATGAAACATGAGGAATAGTTCTATGTAAAACTGTGGCTAACAGGTTGCACATATATGATTCAATTCTGTTAATTTTATTTATATAGCGCTTTTTACAACACATGTTGTCACAAAGCAGCTTTACTGAATATCTAATTTTGATGACTGTTACAATACTGAATATCTAATTTTTGCTTTTGCAGGGTCAATCTTAACAAAGGAAATCAATCCACTTGACCCAGTAAAGCAGGTGTCAGAGGGGGGAACTGTTACTCTCTCCTGCAGTTACAGTGGGAGCACTGGTGATTATCTTCAGTGGTATCGTCAGTTTCTCACATCTAGACCAGAGTTTCTTCTTTCCGTCTTACAAACTGGTAGTGAGTCAAATATTCCTGGTATGTCTGCAAAAGTTGTAAAAACAAACGAACAAAGTCGTGTGGATCTGCTGATCTCCTCTGCTGCAGTATCAGACTCTGCTCTGTACTACTGTGCCCTGGAGCCCACAGTGACAGGAAACCCAGATACACTGTACAAAAACCTCCTACTACACAAAGAGATTTTGGAGAATGAACTAGAGCAGGTGCTCACTAGATTAATGTCTAAAACTTTGCTGACCCACTGTCAAAGTAATTTGTCTTTATCAAACGGGACATAAACACACACTCACTACCCTCTATATTAGAAACATCTACCTTGCTGCTCTACATTTACATTTATGTACATGTACTGCACAAGAAAACAACACAAAGAAAAGTTCACAATGCTTCCCTAATCTCCCTAACCGATAAACAAAGACCAAACTCGAACATAAATGGCATCATCTTCCCACCTCATGGTAAAAAGCCGGAATAACAGACACCACCACACAGTGAGTCGGAAGCGGAGAAGCGGAGGAGTCTCTCTCCATCTGGTCAGGCTTCCTTTTGTAGCCTTGAAGCTCAGACACACTGTACACAAAGCACCACAGATGACTTCATCAGAGCCATTGCTTTTGCCACCAGGGGGAGCTACTTGTTTCTTATAAATTTAAACACGTAGCGTCTCTTCAGCTTCCAGTCTTTGAAATCCTTCTGCTCACTATTTATTTACCCATAAATGTAAACTTAATCCTTTTACATTTTCACATGTATGTAAGCAAAATCAACACTGCAGTAATGATCTGAGACAATCTCGGCCTCTGGGCAAGTCACTCCGTTTCCTGTACTGATACCAAAGGGTCAGTATCAGGAGTTTGACTGCAGTACTGAATGGACCACATTATGTTCTGAGTGTCAGAGGCTCTTCTGCCAATATGAAGTTAGATATGTTTGAAAATTACAGCTGGCATAATGTCTCCAAATCCTTATTAAAACTTATAACAAGGGTCCTACACTGGGACACACTATGACTAAAGATGAATCAATATGCAGTTAGCAGACAGTCAGTTCAGCCATTTTGTTTCCCAAGTGAAACTGACATGTTTGGACCCTGCAGCAGGATCTTCAGATGTTGACACTGTCAGTCACAGCTGTGGGAGGAGCTTCATGGAGCTTCATGGAACTGAGACGATATAAGAGTGAAGAAACATCTGAGTACATCATCACTCTGTCCAGACCAGTCATCATGTTCACCATTACACTCCTGTGTGTGTGGCTTTCTGTGGGTGAGTTAGGGCTGATTTGATTAATTAACTAATCAATTACATTACTGTGCTTGTACAATGTGTGATACATTAGTCTCTGTTTGTTTTAATATTGCAGGGTTTGAGTCAGACTTGTGTAACTCTGCCATGATCCTGTGAACTTTATCTTCTCTTCTCTATGGCAGGTGACTCTATGGCAGATCCAATAGAACCACTTTCCCCCCATAAAGCTGTGCTTCAGGGTGGTGATGTTACCCTGTCCTGCAGCTACAAACAGTTCAGTGGAGATGTACAGAATCTTTACTGGTACCGACAGTATCCACAATCCCGACCAGAATTCCTCCTTTACATCCTTCCAAGTGGAACTAAAAGTGAACCTCTCCCACAACGTCTGTCTGCTGATGTTAATCAGAATCTTAAACAAGTGGATCTGCTGATCTCCTCTGCTGCAGTATCAGACTCTGCTCTGTACTACTGTGCCCTGGTGCCCACAGTGACAGGAAACACAGATACACTGTACAAAAACCTCCTACTATACAGATACACTGTACAAAAACCTCCTACTACACAGATACACTGTACAAAAACCTCCATCTACACAGATACACTGTACAAAAATCTCCCACCATGGAGATCATCTTAATGATTATATGATATGTTCATAAATTTAAGATTTGTAGTTGCAGTGTTATTAAAATAATCTAAATAAAATAACTAAAGCATATTGCTGATTTCCTTACCAATGTGATTTTGAATGGGTATTTTTACACTTTAGCAATGAATAATCTATTATTTTGTGGTACTCTGTTCCCTCATTTCATTTGCCTTTCTTTGAAGAAGAAAATATGTAATATATGTAGCTCATTTATATAATAATGACAATTAGTGGATAATCTAATAAACATTTGCTCCCCTCAGCACAATGATGACAGAAATCTACCAGTAGAGGGCAGACTTTCTGTAGATTTGCAACTGAAGTGGGTGGTTAGAAAGAGATGCAGAGGTGAAGAGTATAAACCTGCAGAGGAAACTCCAGCAGTGTTTCAGTCATATGACACTGCAGTCCAGCGTTTGAGTGCGGCTCAAATGCACATGTACTGCAGTTCATTTGAATATGTGAGTGCACTGTTACGCTTTGGGCTTATGTGAGGGTGTATGTAACCCCCTCTGTTTGCAGCGTGCGAGAGGCTTCCACCAGCATCGTCATTCGTGCTCTGGCGGTTTGCTTAGTTGTTCACTGTTATCGCTGGCGGTGGTTGTGACTTTGTTTCTGTGTCTCTGTAATTCCAATTCTGGAGTCCCCTTTTGGTACCGTTGTTTTAAAACACAGCAAAGAAAACACAAAAGAAAGGGGAGACGAAAAGAAACCTAAACACACATCCAAAACCCTCACACGTAACACTGGGTCATAACAGCACATGAATGTAATGTGAGTAACTGCAAGTACTGATATTGGACACGCCCAGTTTTTGTAAATCACACTTCAAGCTGCCGGACTGACATTAGAGCAACAACAGCTTAAACCCACTACTGATTCAGTGTGATCACATTCACCATGGAGACGCACTTGCTCCTGATTTACATTATACTATCAGGTACTCGCTATCAATTGTTTTTGAACAAATTGTTTGAGAACAACAGGTTCTAAGTTCAATTAATTATGTTCATTCTTACAGGTGTGTTTTGTGCTGATCAGATTGGACCAGATCAGCATACTGAGGTTGTTCACAAAGAGGAAGAATCTGCTACACTGAGATGTTCATATGAGTCAAGTAGTGATTATGTTCGTCTTTACTGGTACAGGCAGCATCCTAACAGAGCACCACAGTATTTATTGCTTAAAGGTGCTCGATACAATAGTGAAGGTGACACATCAGTGTCACGGTGAGAAGGCAGGGTGGCCACCAGAGGGCACCTGTCCGCACGAGCACCAGAAGGCACACCCCCTCACGACACACGCGCACACCCCCTCAGACATTACCACTCTCCCACTCATTATCACCTGAATATTAGCACCTGGTTGTCCCCCTCTCACGAGTACTTAAGCCCATAGGTCGTGCTGTCCAGTGCTGCACAATCGACGAGCCTGTGGAAGAAGGACTACAGTATTCCCGGAGAGAAGATGCCTGCTTGGACATTATTCTGAGATCTGAGAGGGAGACCTCAGCGCCCTGAGCTTTATTCTATATATCCTATGTTTCCTTTTGCTATACGCCTGAGCCTTTAAGTTATTTTGATTAAGATAAATAAAGAAATGTCTGAAACGCCTACGCCTACCGCTGCCTACCACAACGCTACAATCAGATCCACGTTTTTCATCAGCTGCCTCTCACACATCCACTCAGCTCACTATTAGTGAACTCACTCTGGCAGACACAGCTCTCTACTATTGTGCTCTTCGCACCCAGTGGTACAAAGTCTCTGAGAGGCTTTACAAAAACTGGTACACAAATATTTGCTTTGAACCTGAGGAGCATCTAAACCACAGTGGTGATAGTGAATGTTGTAACACCTGGAGAAAAAGGTGTAACGTGAGCTGTCCGGAGAGGACCGCTCACGTGGGGTTTGGGAATTGAGGATGCAAGTGCCACAACGTAAAACCACAAACTAAGACCTCCGTAAGCAGCACGGGAAACGAGACAAAACAAATAAGATAACAAACAAAAATATAGCACACAATACTTTGATGTGAGAAGCCAGGGAAAAGGGAAAACAAAAATCACACGGGGTAAAACTCAACGTGTCGCGAGGGTACACATAAGTGTACACGAGGCAGGGAATAAATGCTGGCTAATATTAAGGGGCAAAACCAAAACCAAAAAACCCAAACGGGAAGGCTCGCCGTGGGAAGGAAACCAGCGCTGACCAAACTAAGATGGGCAACCAAAAAATAACAAACGATAGGAACAACTAAGAACAAAGAAAACTTGAGGTAGGCCAGATAAGGGCGCAGGAGTAAAGGACTCGAATAAAGAAGGAGAAGAGGCTGGTGACGAAGCACCCGAATAGCAACAACGTTCCTGAAGGAATGGCTGGCAGTACGTAGAGAGAAACCGAACAACTCAGCAATGAGAGCCAGCAGCCATCCACCTTAAGTAAGGGGGTGGACAGCTGCCGGTCGTCATTGCTGATTGCTAATTACGCCTTCTGCTGGCTCGCGTTCCCCCTCTGGTGGCGGTAGGTTTAACGGCCCTGGAGCCAGCCCTTACAAAAGGGTTGTGGTGGTTGTGGGTTAAACTAGATACTTTCTGTATTATTCAGTTTTTTTCTTGAAATACATTTGTTTAACTGGTTTTGTTTAACTGGTTGACTAATTGTTTGCTGGGCTTCATGTGTTTAATGTCTGCTTTGTCAGATCTAATGTTGATTATGGGAGGCTGGTGTGTTGATTAGGGGAGGCTGGTGTGTTGATTAGGGGAGGCTGGTGTGTTGATTAGGGGAGGCTGGTGTGTTGATTAGGGATGTCTGGTGAGTTGATTAGGGGAGGCTGGTGTGCTGATTAGGGATGTCTGGTGTGTTGATTAGGGAGGCTGGTTGTGTTGATTAGGGGAGGCTGGTGTGTTGATTAGGGGAGGCTGGTTGTGTTGATTAGGGGAGGCTGGTGTGTTGATTAGGGGAGGCTGGTGTGTTGATTAGGGGAGGCTGGTTGTGTTGATTAGGGGAGGCTGGTGTGTTGATTAGGGGAGGCTGGTGTCAGATAGAAGGAGAGACACCAGGGTTCTGACAGGTGTGTTAGGATTAATTGCAAAACCAGCAAGATATAGAGCAAATATGTGAGGCACTGGTTTTAATGATTCTACAAATGATTTATATGTCACATTTTCATATTGATGTAAGTTTAATCTCCATCATGTTATAGTTTGATTTAGAATGAGGGTCATTTTCAAATGAATGAGGTTTTGTAAGGGTGGAGCAGTGTGGGGTGGTGCAAGGGTGGAGCAATTTGAGGTGGTGTAAGGGTGGAGCAGTGTGAGGTGGTGTAAGGGTGGAGCAGTGTGAGGTGGTGTAAGGGTGGAGCAGTGTGAGGTGGTGTAAGGGTGGAGCAGTGTGAGGTGGTGTAAAGGTGGAGCAGTGTGAGGTGGTGTAAGGGTGGAGCTCTGTACCTCAGTATAAAACTACATGAATCCCATTCAGCTTTGGCTTTCACTCACTTCACATCTCCATCATCATGCTGCTCTTTACACTTTCTCTCCTACTCACACTTTTAGGTGAGTTTATCTTTATAACAGGAGATTTTCAAAGGATAAATAACAAACAAGGAAATAATTTGACATAATCTTTGTTATTCTTATGACTGAATTTATGTTTAATATGTATTTAAAGAGGAGAATTACAACATGAAAGAGATCAACAGACATTTTTCTTAAGTGTTTTTCTTCTTTTATTCCCCAGGAGAGACCTCAGCACAGACAATAGAACAACTTACCCCAGACACACACGTCTCAGAGGGAGAGGAAGTTATTATAACATGTAAATACAGTGCTACAACTGATTCTCTTCACTGGTATCGCCAGTATCCCAGTTCAAGACCAGAGTTTATTGTTCTCATCTATCCATATCAAACAAGTAAAAATTCGAGTCTTCCTCGTCTATCTGCATCTATTGAAAAGAACAACAACCTTTTACATCTGCTGATCTCCCCTGCTGCAGTATCAGACTCTGCTCTGTACTACTGTGCCCTGCGGCCCACAGTGACAGGAAACCCAGATACACTGTACAAAAAACCTCCTACTACACAAAGAGATTTTGAGAATGAACTAGAGCAGGTGCTCACTAGATTAATGTCTAAAACTTTGCTGACCCACTGTCAAAGTAATTTGTCTTTATCAAACGGGACATAAACACACACTCACTACCCTCTATATTAGAAACATCTACCTTGCTGCTCTACATTTACATTTATGTACATGTACTGCACAAGAAAACAACACAAAGAAAAGTTCACAATGCTCCCTAATCTCCCTAACCGATAAACAAAGACCAAACCGAACATAAATGGCATCATCTTCCCACCTCATGGTAAAAAGCCGAATAACAGACACCACCACACAGTGAGTCGGAAGAGGAGAAGCGGAGGAGTCTCTCCCTCTGGTCAGGCTTCCTTTGTAGCCTTGAAACTCAGACACACTGTACACAAAGCACCACAGATGACTTCATCAGTGCCATTGCTTTTTGCCACCAGGGGAGCTACTTGTTTCTTATAAATTTAAACACGTAGCATCTCTTCAGCTTCCAGTCTTTGAAATCCTTCTGCTCACTATTTATTTACCCATAAATGTAAACTTAATCCTTTTACATTTTCACATGTATGTAAGCAAAATCAACACTGCAGTAATGATCTGAGACAATCTCGGCCTCTGGCCAAGTCACTCCGTTTCCTGTACTGATACCAAAGGGTCAGTATCAGGAGTTTGACTGCAGTACTGAATGGACCACATTATGTTCTGAGTGTCAGAGGCTCTTCTGCCAATATGAAGTTAGAAATGTTTGAAAATTACAGCTGGCATAATGTCTCCAAATCCTTATTAAAACTTATAACAAGGGTCCTACACTGGGACACACACTATGACTAAAGATGAATCAATATGCAGTTAGCAGACAGTCAGTTCAGCCATTTTGTTTCCCAAATGAAACTGACATGTTTGGACCCTGCAGCAGGATCTTCAGATGTTGACACTGTCAGTCACAGATGTGGGAGGAGCTTCATGGACCTTCATGGAGCTGAGACGATATAAGAGTGAAGAAACATCTGAGTACATCATCACTCTGTCCAGACCAGTCATCATGTTCACCATTACACTCCTGTGTGTGTGGCTTTCTGTGGGTGAGTTAGGGCTGATTTGATTAATTAACTAATCAATTACATTACTGTGCTTGTACAATGTGTGATACATTAGTCTCTGTTTGTTTTAATATTGCAGGGTTTGAGTCAGACTTGTGTAACTCTGCCATGATCCTGTGAACTTTATCTTCTCTTCTCTATGGCAGGTGACTCTATGGCAGATCCAATAGAACCACTTTCCCCCATAAAGCTGTGCTTCAGGGTGGTGATGTTACCCTGTCCTGCAGCTACAAACAGTTCAGTGGAGATGTACAGAATCTTTACTGGTACCGACAGTATCCACAATCCAGAACTGAATTCCTTCTTTACGCCCTTCCAAGTGGAATTAAAAGTGAACCTCTCCCACAACGTCTGTCTGCTGATGTTAATCAGAATCTTAAACAAGTGGATCTGCTGATCTCCTCTGCTGCAATATCAGACTCTGCTCTGTACAACGGTGCCCTGGAGCCCACAGTGACAGGAAACACAGATACACTGTACAAAAACCTCCTACTACACAGATACACTGTACAAAAACCTCCCAGCATGGAGATCATCTTAATGATTATATGATATGTTCATAAATTTAAGATTTGTAGTTGCAGTGTTATTAAAATAATCTAAATAAAATAACTAAAGCATATTGCTGATTTCCTTACCAATGTGATTTTGAATGGGTATTTTTACACTTTAGCAATGAATAATCTATTATTTTGTGGTACTCTGTTCCCTCATTTCATTTGCCTTTCTTTGAAGAAGAAAATATGTAATATATGTAGCTCTTTCATTTATATAATAATGACAATTAGTGGAAAATCTAATAAACATTTTGATGCATTAACTCAAAACATTTGCTCCCCCTAGACGATGATGACAGAAATCTACCAGTAGAGGGCAGACTTTCTGTAGATTTGCAACTGAAGTGGGTGGTTAGAAAGAGAAGCAGAGTTGAAGAGTATAAACCTGCAGAGGAAACTCCAGCAGTGATTCAGTCATATGACACTGCAGTCCAGCGTTTGAGTGCGGCTCAAATGCACATGTACTGCAGTTCATTTGAATATGTGAGTGCACTGTTACGCTTTGGGCTTATGTGAGGGTGTATAACCCCCTCTGTTTGCAGCGTGCGAGAGGCTTCCACCAGCATCGTCATTCGTGCTCTGGCGGTTTGCTTAGTTGTTCACTGTTATCGCTGGCGGTGGTTGTGACTTTGTTTCCGTGTCTCTGTAATTCCAGTTCTGGAGTCCCCTTTTGCTACCGTTGTTTTAAAACACACAGCAAAGAAAACACAATGGAGCAGTGTGAGGTGGTGTAAGGGTGGAGCAGTGTGAGGTGGTGTAAGGGTGGAGCTCTGTATATCAGTATAAAACTACATGAATCCCATTCAGCTTTGGCTTCACTCACTTCACATCATCGTCATGTTCCTATTTGTATTTTTTGTGCTAGTGACACTTTCAGGTGAGTTTAACTTAATCTTTTATTGTTTTTGTTTTGTTTAGTTTTTTGTTAAACAAAAAATCATATAGCCCAACTTGTAAAAATTCAACTAGTACTTTACTGAAATTTCTTTACCCATTTTTTCTTCCCCAGGAGAGACGTCAGCACAGACAATAGAACCACTTACACCAGACACACACGTCTCAGAGGGGGAGGAAGTTATTATAACGTGTAAATACAGTACAAAAAATGATCTTTACTGGTATCGCCAGTATCCCAGTTCGAGACCAGAGTTTATTGTTCGCATCTATTCACATGAAACAAGTAAAAGTTCAAGTCTTCCTCGTCTATCAGCTGTAACTGAAAACAGTAAAAACCTTTTACATCTGAAGATCTCCTCTGCTGCAGTATCAGACTCTGCTCTGTACTACTGTGCTCTGAGGCCCACAGTGACAGGAAACCCAGCAATGCTTTACAAAAACTCTGTGGGGAGTTAAAAGGCTTGTGGTGAAATTATGTTTTCTTATCTGAGAATTTGAAATACTACAGACATGCTGAATTTCTATTGTTTATTCTGCCATCTCTAGTGTGAAGGTGACAGGACGTCTACAACGTGTCCGTTCACTCTGTGCCCAGTGCCACTGATCTTTCTTTTAATAACAATTTTTTATTATGATAATTACACATGGACCGTACACATTAACTCTATGAAAAAGAAATATTCAGGAAAATCCCAGGACACCCTGTGGCTGTAACACTTCAGGGTAAAAGTTTTGCTGCTCTATGTATCAGATTGGCTTGCTAGAGACGAGGACTCTACACTAACTGAGGCAGGGATGTTATCAGCAGTAAGATTTAGAAGACTCAAATCCTCTCCTTCCACTGGAGATTTCTGAGTGTCTCTCATGTCCGACTCCTGATCCTTGTGTGAGTGGTGCAGTGCGTTGCATGATGGTCTGCTGAAAGTGGCCTTGGCTTGTTGCCTTGAACTGTACAAAACATTTCAATATCAGTTTATGCTTCTTGTGAAACATCAAACTGAGTATCAGGACAATATAGAAATTTCATATAGATTCACTGATCAGCTCATTAAGCAGACTTAGATCATTGTTGCTAGTTAAGGATGAGCAATTAAACTGTAGCCAAGTACTAACTGTCAATTCTTTATTTGTATTTTTAATTACAATTAAATAAATAAATACCATGTGCTAATTATTATTCACATATTAATTTTAATACTTTAATACATGAGTCTTGAATTCCCAATTCACTTACCACATTGTGTATCATGTGCTGTGTGAAGATAAATCATTCTGTAATTAAGCAAACTGTCCAGAAGAGGGCAGAGTTCTTCTAGAAAGACTGAAACCTCAGGTGACATGAGAGGATTAAGAGAAGCTGAAGAAAAAAAAACTGTAGCAGGAAAGTCTGAGGAAACAGATCAGTTGTTGACATTGGCAACTTTTCTAAGGTTAGAGTCAGATTCACACACAAAAACATCAATCTGTATGGTATCTCAACTCTTATGTTACATGTTGTCTCTTTCAGTAGGTTTCAGTAGACTGAGAATAAAAGAATAAAGTGCCTCCCTTTCTACTTCTAGTAGGTGTGTTTACACCTGTAGGAGGAAACTGGTTTCCATGTGTGAGAGCACCATCCCCATCTCTCATTATGCTACACTGTCACCACCATGATGGGGCTCTTCTCTCTGGCTCTGGTCACCACAGTCCTAAGTAGGTGTAGATACATTGGGCTCTCACACACATTTTCCTGTGTTTTAAAACTTTGTGTTAAGCTTTGTGGTGATGTGTCTGAGTGGAATTAGTGGATGTTTCTTTAGCACTGATGTGAAGTTTTGTGATTATTTACATGTAATTACATGTTTGTGCTTACAGGTGTCTGTTCATCTCAGTCGGTGACACCACTGAACAACAGAATACAGGTTCATGCACAGGAAGGTGAAACAGTTATTCTCTCCTACAAGTATGATGGCAGTGTAAGGAATCTGCAGTGGTATCGCCAGTATTCTGGATCCAGACCAGAATACTTGTTGATGATCTTTCCATCAGAGAGCAGCACTGTATCACATGGAACCCCCCGATTACCACAACTGGATGCTAAAGTGAATGTAAAAGACAAAATAGTGGATCTGCTGATCTCCCCTGCTGCAGTATCAGACTCTGCTCTGTACTACTGTGCCCTGGAGCCCACAGTGACAGGAAACACAGATACACTGTACAAAAACCTCCTACTACACAGATACACTGTACAAAAACCTCCTACTACACAAATACACTATACAAAAACCTCTTTACACCTACAGAGATTTAGAAGGAAAAAATAGTGCAGGTTCTCATTAATACAGTAATAAAGTTATTAAATATTGTTGAAATATTGTCATTGTAATTTAATATTAAAGGATTGAACATAAATAACCATTTTACTCCCACTGTACTTCACATTGCAGCTTTACAGATGATGAACATTTACTGGCCACTTTATACACTGTCAACACCACTGTTGTCCACATCTGTGTTATTACAAGCTGTTGTCATTCTCAATCAGACACCTTCTGTTAACCTACTGTTATAAGACTATTTGAACAAATGAATACAATGATACTTCTATTCAGAGACAAAATGTATCAGATTTCTATTTCTTTAAATGACTTCTTAAATATTAATTCAGTGTTCCGTTTGTGGTGGGGAAAATAGTTTTAACTACAATTAATTAATCATATAATGTGTGATAAATGTTTTCTCCTGATACACAGTAATTCAGTAAAGCCTCCAGAAGGGGGCAGTGTTCTTCTAGAAACCCTGAAACTGCAGGTGATGTGACACTGGGTTGTTCTAAGGGAAGCTGAATAAAAGGAGAATCTGTATCAGACTCCATCTCTCATTATGTCTACACTGTCACCACCATGATGATGTTCTGCTCTACGGCTGTGTTCATCACTGTCCTAAGTAGGTGTAGATACATTGGGCTCTCAAAGATATTTTCTTGTCTGCATCTTGTATTTATTAATGCATCTGTGTGTTAGAATTTGTAACCATGTGTCTGAGAAATAATATTAGACTTAGTGGAAATTCTTCTTCTTGACCAATGTTTTGTGATTATTTGCACTTTTAAATGTAATTACATGTTTGTGCTTATAGGTGTCTGTTCATGTCAGTCGGTGACACCACTGAACAACAGAATACAGGTTCATGCACAGGAAGGTGAAACAGTTATTCTCTCCTACAAATATGATGGCAGTGTGAACAATCTGCAGTGGTATCGCCAGTATTCTGGATCCAGACCAGAATACTTGTTGATGATCTTTCCATCAGAGAGCAGCACTGTATCACATGGAACCCCCCGATTACCACAACTGGATGCTAAAGTGAATGTAAAAGACAAAATAGTGGATCTGCTGATCTCCCCTGCTGCAGTATCAGACTCTGCTCTGTACTACTGTGCCCTGGTGCCCACAGTGACAGGAAACACAGATACACTGTACAAAAACCTCCTACTACACAGATACAATGTACAAAAACCTTCTACTACACAGATACACTGTACAAAAACCTCCTACTACACAGATACAATGTACAAAAACCTCATACTACACAGATAAGCTTAAATATGTAGAATATAACTCTGTAAATGTAAAATTCTGGGCTCTCACACACATGAGCTATGATAAAACTACGAAAAAAAGAGTGTTTTTAACACTATAGAAAGTTAGTGGGAAGTTTAATAAAACATATTTTAGGTCTCTAAATTTAGACTATTAGACTATTCACTTTAACAGAATGATGAAAATGATCAGCTGAATATATAACACTTTAATATATGTAATGACTAAATTATTACTGTAAACACAATAATGCATTCAAATATATTACTTTACTGTATATCTACACATTGTAATGACACCAGTTCACCAAAAGGGGGCAGACTTTATGTAGATTTTCATTGGTACTGAAAGTGACAGGCAGTTTAAAGGGGAAGCATTAAGATTAACATAAGTAACATTAAGGAATTTACCATGCTTTGACTCTAAAATAAATTATCATATTGTATATATGAGTTAGGAATGGAGCAGTGTGAGGTGGTGTAAAGGTGGAGCAGTGTGGGGTGGTGTAAGGGTGGAGCAGTGTGAGGTGGTGTAAGTGTGGAGCAGTGTGAGGTGGTGTAAGGGTGGAGCTCTGTACCTCAGTATAAAACTACATGAATCCCATTCAGCTTTGGCTTTCACTCACTTCACATCTCCATCATCATGCTGCTCTTTACACTTTCTCTCCTACTCACACTTTTAGGTGAGTTTATCTTTATAACAGGAGATTTTCAAAGGATAAATAACAAACAAGGAAATAATTTGACATAATCTTTGTTATTCTTATGACTGAATTTATGTTTAATATGTATTTAAAGAGGGAGAATTACAACATGAAAGAGATCAACAGACATTTTCTTAAGTGTTTTTCTTCTTTTATTCCCCAGGAGAGACCTCAGCACAGACAATAGAACAACTTACACCAGACACACACGTCTCAGAGGGGGAGGAAGTTATTATAACATGTAAATACAGTGCTACAACATATCCTCTTCACTGGTATCGCCAGTATCCCAGTTCAAGACCAGAGTTTATTGTTCTCATCTATCCATATCAAACAAGTAAAAATTCGAGTCTTCCTCGTCTATCTGCATCTATTGAAAAGAACAACAACCTTTTACATCTGCTGATCTCCCCTGCTGCAGTATCAGACTCTGCTCTGTACTACTGTGCCCTGCAGCCCACAGTGACAGGAAACCCAGATACACTGTACAAAAACCTCCTACTACACAGATACACTGTACAAAAACCTCCTACTACACAGATACACTGTACAAAAACCTCTCAAAGGGAGTTTTAGTATAATTAACTATTGCAGGGACATTACTAAGATTAGATTGAATAGATAAAAGATTGTTGAAACATTGTCAGTGTAATTTGTCATTAAAAGATGGAACATAACTATTTAACAGCCACTATACTAGAAACCTTCACCTTGTATCTGTATAGATGATGTACATTTACTGGCCACTTTATTGGTGTTTTTAACTTTAACTTTCATTGGTGAACCGTTAGACTATAGTCATGCACTTCTAACACCATTGTTGCTCATATGTGAATAACTCCAACCTTTTGTCAGTTAACCAGACACTATCTGACCTGAGCACAAGAAACTTTAACATTCTGATATTTTTAGAGGGTTTGAACAAATTAGTACAATGTGTTAAGTACTATTCACAGATTTATTTTAGCATTTATCAATTTCAATATGTTGAAACAGTTGAAATTGAACAGTATATAACAGTTCAGGTTTCCAATGATGATGATTTAAATAGCTTGTGAGATTATAAGTGTATCCTCCTGATACACAGTAATTTTGGATTTCCTCCAGAAGGGGGCAGTGTTCATCTAGAAACCCTGAAACTGCAGGTGATGTGACACTGGGTTGTTCTAAGGGAAGATGAAGAAAAGGAGAATCTGTATCAGAAACTGAGTCTGCAGTTCAGTCATGGCATGTGTTAGTGGACACTGGCTTCTGTTTCTCATTTTAGGTAAGATGCACATGATCACTGGACATTACACGAACAGAAATAAACATTCTGCACTGGATGAACATACTTAGTAAACTATAGAAGGTTTTATATAATAAAGGGGTTAATATTTACTAAACCAAACTAATCCTAAAATGTTCCTCCTCTTGTCTTTGAATCTCTTCAGCAGGTTATAGTTCTGGAGAGGGAATAGGACCAGTCTCCTCCACTGTAAATGTCCTACAAGGAAATCCTGTTACCCTCTCCTGCCTGTACAATGGATCTTCATTAACAGAATCTCTGCTGTGGTATCGTCAGTATTCCAGATCCAGACCACAGTTTCTTTACCTGGTTGGTGAAGCTAAATTTGAAGTAAAAGCTGATCCCCCAGTACCAGGAGTGTCTGCAGTAGTAAATGAAGATAAAAATCGTGTGGATCTGCTGATCTCCTCTGCTGCAGTATCAGACTCTGCTCTGTACTACTGTGCCCTGCACAGTGACAGGAAACTATGATCATCTGCACAAAAACCTCTAAATGAGTTAAAACTCGACAGTGTCAACTCGATCTTATTTAACAACAAAAGCTACTTTTGGTATCATACTTCATATCAGTATATACATATTCTGAATCCTGCACTTTGATTCAAACTGAGAAACTGTACGTTCCATGTAACTTGGCATTTTAACAAAATAGGAAGTAGCCCATACTCAATCTACAAATCATACCCATTAAATATTTTGGTGAGGATTATTTGCAGGTTGTGTTACTTTATGGTTTGAAGTGCAATGGCTGATGTTGGACACACCCAGTATTGGTAAATCACACTGACAGTGATGCAAAACGCTGGTGCAATGACATTTAAAATGATCAACATCAGAGCAACATCTTAAACACACTGATGGTTCAGTTTGACCACATTCACCATGGAGACACACTTCCTCCTGATTTACATTATGCTGTCAGGTACTGAATGTGAATTTGGTTGAAATATTTGTTCTAAATTCAACTGATTCTATATTCAACTCATATTTATTGTATCTTCTTACAGGTGTGTTTTGTGCTGATCAAATTGGTCCAAACCAGAATCAGGATACTGAGGTTTTTCACAGCGAGGGACAATCTGTTACACTGGAATGTTCATATGAGTCAAGTAGTCAATATGTTTATCTTTACTGGTACAGGCAGCATCCTAACAGAGCACCACAGTATTTACTGCTTAAAGGTTCTCCATTCCAAGGTGGTGGGCAAACATCAGACCAACGTTTTTCATCAGCTACCTCTCACACATCCACTCAGCTCACTATTAGTGGACTCACTCTGGCAGACACAGCTCTCTACTATTGTGCTCTTCACACCCAGTGGTACAAAGTCTCTGAGAGGCTTTACAAAAACTGATACACAATATTTACTTTGAACCTGAGGAGCATCTAAACCACAGTGGTGATAATGAATATGGTAACACCTGGTGGTTTGGGGTTAAACCAGATTAAAAGATCTTTGAATAGAAGTGTTTTTCAAAAATTTGCATCAATGAAGTTACTTGCAGCAGTCAACATGAGGATTTAGTATTTAGTACTTGAACAAATGAAATCAATGATACTTCTATTCAGAGACATAATTTAGCAGATTTGTATTTCTTTACACGACTTCATAAATATTAAATCAGTGTTCTGTTTGTGGTGGTGAAAATAGTTGTAACTACAATTAATTAATCATATGATGTGTGATAAATGTTTTCTCCTGATACACAGTAATTCAGTAAAGCCTCCAGAAGGGGGCAGCGTTCTTCTAGAAACCCTGAAACTGCAGGTGATGTGACACTGGGTTGTTCTAAGGGAAGCTGAATAAAAGGAGAATCTGTATCAGACTCCATCTCTCATTATGTCTACACTGTCACCACCATGATGATGTTCTGCTCTACGGCTGTGTTCATCACTGTCCTAAGTAGGTGTAGATACATTGGGCTCTCAAAGATATTTTCTTGTATGCATCTTGTATTTATTAATGCATCTGTGTGTTAGAATTTGTAACCATGTATCTGAGAAATAATATTAGACTTAGTGGAAATTCTTCTTCTTGACCAATGTTTTGTGATTATTTGCACTTTTACATGTACAGTAATTACATATTTGTGTTTATAGGTGTCTGTTCATCTCAGTCGGTGACACCACTGAACAACAGAATACAGGTTCATGCACAGGAAGGTGAAACAGTTATTCTCTCCTACAAATATGATGGCAGTGTGAACAATCTGCAGTGGTATCGCCAGTATTCTGGATCCAGACCAGAATACTTGTTGATGATCTTTCCATCAGAGAGCAGCACTGTATCACATGGAACCCCCCGATTACCACAACTGGATGCTAAAGTGAATGTAAAAGACAAAACAGTGGATCTGCTGATCTCCCCTGCTGCAGTATCAGACTCTGCTCTGTACTACTGTGCCCTGCAGCCCACAGTGACAGGAAACCCAGATACACTGTACAAAAACCTCCTACTACACAGTACAAAAAAAACCTCCTACTACACAGATACACTGTACAAAAACACTGTACAAAAACCTCCTACTACACAGATACACTGTACAAAAACCTCCTACTACACATCTCACCAAACAAAGTTCTCAACCCAAGAAGTTTGAGGTCACTCACATGAAGTATAGGGTATTAAGTCTGTTTACACTTACCCAGCATGTAAATTACCACCATAACATCTAATCTAAAAGAATGAAAATTTTATTCTAGAAATTATTTTACTAGCTATGAGCATATTTTACAGATTCAACACTCTTTACATAGTCAAGGTTTTTTGTCAGGCTCCTCTTGCCTGATTGGTTGAACCCCTGGACCAGTTCTGCATTTAGGAGGAGGAGCTGAGTGTGTGTGGAGAGCAGAGCTGATGGTTCTCCAGGAGCCCATTCTGAGGAGCTGAACTCAGTGTGACTCTCCTCCCTGTAGCACCATGATCATGTTCACTCTACTGCTGCTCTCAGCTCTTACAGGTAACAGTGGCAGTAACTGTAGACCAAAGCTACAAATATCACTGGAACAAACAGGAACTGATCACAGCACTGTAACATGTTTGATGATGTTACCAACATTTAAAATGATTACATGTCTCTGCTTAATTTATTCATGCAGTTTTCTCTAACATTGTGTAGGTACCAGAGCTGAAGATCCCATCACTCCAAATTCAGAATTAGTTTCTGCTGTGGAAGGACAAACTGTTAAACTGTCCTGTAAGTACAAAGGGGATGAATATGGTCTTCACTGGTATCGGCAGTATCCAGGATCTCCTCCACAGTTCCTCATTCTGGAGTCTTATGAACAAATTACTGAAGCTGTACCTCCAGTTCCTGGAATATCCATCAAACATCATAAAGATCTGAAGAACGTGGATCTGCTGATCTCCTCTGCTGCAGTATCAGACTCTGCTCTGTACTACTGTGCCCTGGTGCCCACAGTGACAGGAAACCCAGATACACTGTACAAAAACCTTCTGAGAACATAGAACATACCGAGAACATAGACCACTGTGTCTGTAAAATGAAGATTGTAACTACATCACTGTGGGGTTTCATCATATAGCTACTTAGAAAATGTAAAAGAAATACCATGAATTGTTGATTTCTGATTTGACTTCTTTTAACACACATTTTTTATTTGATCATATTTTCTCAATGCTAACCTGTATTAACAGTGTCATGACATGATGTAATTGGGAGATCTTATACAGTATTCATCAGCTGAGAATCATACTGGTCTTATTATATGCATCAAACTATTTGTCTCTCTCTATTTCTAAACTACATTTTTCTTTCTGTAACAGACAAAATTGTTTGTTACTTAATTAGACATGCAGTATCTACTTTAACAGAATGAAAATAGTCAGCTGATCTCATGAACACATGAATACATCAACAAAAAACATTATTGCACTATGAACACACTGTAATGTCAGACATGTACAGTCATACTGACCTTTATCACATATTAACTCTAACTGGCCTTTTTGCCCTTTGTCATCTTTCCATGTGCATTGAATATGAGCAGTGTGAGGTGGTGTAAGGGTGGAGCAGTGTGAGGTGGTGTAAGGGTGGAGCAGTGTGAGGTGGTGTAAGGGTGTAAGTGGGGTGTTCAGTGTGGGGTGGTGTAAGGGTGGAGCTCTGTATCTCAGTATAAAACTACATGAATCCCATTCAGCTTTGGCTTTCACTCACTTCACATCTCCATCATCATGCTGCTCTTTACACTTTCTCTCCTACTCACACTTTTAGGTGAGTTTATATTTATGACAGTAGATTTTTTCTTCCATGATGCAGAACAATCTTATAAAACATTAACATATGAATTGTGAATTAATGTGTCTGCTGAATGTTTTTCCATCTCTCACCAGGCGACGTCTCAACACAGAACATTGTACCAGTTGACCCAGTAAAGCATGTGTCAGAGGGGGAAACTGTTACTCTCTCCTGCACTTACAGTGGGAGCACTGGTGATTATCTTCAGTGGTATCGCCAGTTTCCCACATCCAGACCAGAGTTCCTTCTTCCTGCATTTGAAAATCAACAGAACAGTGTCTCTAATCTTCCTAGAATGTCTGCAGAAGTTATAAAGGAAAAAGACCAAAGACGTATGAATCTGCTGATCTCCTCTGCTGCAGTATCAGACTCTGCTCTGTACTACTGTGCCCTGAGGCCCACAGTGACAGGAAACCCAGATACACTGTACAAAAACCTCCTACTACACAGATAAGCTTAAATAGGAGTGATGTATTTAGAAGACAGAACTATGCTTCTGTAAAATTAAAGTGTCATTACATAGCTTCATGATTTATAGTAAACGTATTGTAATTATTGTTGGTATGAAGTTGTAAAGGGATCATCTTTTTTATTTAATAATTGAGAATCATACTGGCCTGATTATAACCATCAACTTTTCTGTCACTCTATTTCCCATCTGCATTTATGATTATTAAAAGAACAACCTTATTTCTATGATATTAAATGTGCACTATCTACTAGAACAGGATAATGAAAAAAGTCAGCTGGTCTCACAACCACAATTGCATCAATGCAAAACATCATTCCAATATCTACAAACTGTAATGACAACAATCAACCACAGGAGGGCAGACTTTATAAAGATTTGCATTTGAAGTGAAAAAGAACTGTACAGATAGAAGGTGAATCAGAAGTGAGTGCATTACATTCCCAGGAAATAACAGCAGTTAGAAGTGTGGTGTGGTGTGAGGGTGGAGCAGTGTGAGGTGGTGTAAGGGTGGAGCAGTGTGAGGTGGTGTAAGGGTGGAGCTCTGTACCTCAGTATAAAACTACATGAATCCCATTCAGCTTTGGCTTTCACTCACTTCACATCTCCATCATCATGCTGCTCTTTACACTTTCTCTCCTACTCACACTTTTAGGTGAGTTTATCTTTTTATAACAGTAGATTTTCAATGGTATCGCCAATATCTCAGTTCTGCACCAGATTTTATAGTTTCCATTTCTCCATTTCAACCTACTGCAAATTCTCATCTTCCACGTCTATCAGCTGTAACTGAAAACAGTAAAAAGCATTTGCATCTGCTGATCTCCTCTGCTGCAGTATCAGACTCTGCTCTGTACTACTGTGCCCTGGTGCCCACAGTGACAGGAAACACAGCAATGCTTTACAAAAACTCTGTGGAGAGTTAAAAGGCTTGTAGGGAAATTGATCTGTATTCTTATCTGAGAATTTTAAATAATACAGACATGCTGAATTTCTACAGTGTGTCCTGCCACCTGCAGTGTGGAAGTTACAGGACGTCCACGTCTATACAAAACTCACTCACCCTGTTCCTCACTTACACTTTAATTTGGTAACAATTTATTTTGTTTGACATTATTAGATATGCACCATTCACATCAAGAGAATAATGAAAATAGTTCACAATAATGAATAATAGCTTT